>JAODAL010012496.1:0-95172 GCA_025379985.1 Phyllomedusa bahiana | reverse complement strand
AGCCCCCCCTTATCCTTCTTATACTGCCCAATTGAGAATTTTTTAGCGTATTATCGCGTTTCTTGGGTTTTGGGAAAAAAACCCCAAACCTGACCCTAGCCCAAAAAGGCCTTTTAATATCTTTGTTCAATCTCATTGCTAAGAGCTTTGTTTATTTGTTTCGCATCTACATTAACCCAGGAGGGGGTCTGTAGTTTGTCCCAAGGGGGGGGATTTTTTTCCTTTTTTTTGGTTTTGGGGGTAATAAAACGCTAAAAGAAAGTGCGGGAAGGTTATTATAAAAGGAAAAAGGTTAAATGAAACCAACATGGGGCCCACTATTTTCCTCTCGAAGTATTGTTTAAATTTTTTGGGGTGAAAACCGTTGGACCCGGGCTTTTTCCAAAATTGGAAGGGATGAAAATGGTTCTTTTTTAATTTCCCTCCATCGAGAAGGGGTTTTCCAAAACAGGGCCAATCTTCCGGGTCTAAGGGGGGGGAAGGCCCGTTTTTTTCAAATAGTCCTCTATTTTTTTTGGGTTTGACAACATGGGGGGTTTTTGGGCAGTTTTATACGGGTCGGGGTTTAAATATGGCGGAATGCCTCCGGGAAAAACCGAGGTTAGGTGTGAAAACCTTCCCTTTTTTTTTTTTTTAATGGGAGGAGACGAACAAAAAAACGCCCTTTTTTCCCCTGAGTGCCCGGGCCGCACCCGGGTTTTGGGTTTTTTTGCTCCTTTCGTAAAAAGGAATGGGCACATAGCGGGTTTGTATCTTTTGGGTTTTTTCTTTTTTAAAGCCTCGGGCGGATCCCCGTGTTTAACCAAAGGGCAGCTCCCTATAAACCCCCCTCATCCCCCTTTCGCTTTTGCCCCGTTTTCCGTGCTTTGGAACCCCGGTTAAAATTTAAATTAAAAAGCGGGCCGCGGGCCTCTTTTTTCAATGCGTTTCCATGTTTAAAGAGCACACCCGGGGGGCACACACTTTAGGGTTTTCCCCTTTTAAAAGTGCGGGGGGGTTTCATCGTTCGCATGGTCTTCCCAAAGTGCTGAACAGATTTCTTAGATCAAGTTGCACGGGGGAAATCATTGAGTAGCGTCTCATTAGTCCCCAAAGGGAAAAGGTTTTCCCTCGTGGCATTGGGCATATGTAGGAAAAAAAGTACTGCAGCGTGGTCTGAGTGTAAAATTTTTCATTTTAGAGGGACCTTTTAACCCGGGGGAAGGGGGAAAATTTTTAAAAAAAATATATAGTTTTTTCATATTTTACTTTATGTGGCAGGGAGTAAAAAGTGTAGTCTTAACCTCCAGGTTCAAAAGGCGCCAAGCTCACCCCGTGAATCTCATGAAAACAATTTTTTTAATCTTTTTAAAGCTTATTTAAGGGGGACTGTGGGAATGGCCAGAGGAAGTATCTAGAAAGGTTTTAAAGCGCAAATATTAAAGTCTCCCCCGGGGCCCGGGGGACTGGGAATAAAAATACCCCTAGCCAAACCCCCCCCCAGCACCCCACTACAATACTGTTTAAAAAAAATTTTCCCTTTTTTCTCGCACTGGGCCACTTTCTAAAATAAACTACCAAATAAAGGTTTTTTTCACACAGAGCATTTTTTTTTGCTTTTTTTTTAAAGTGTTTTTGGTGGTTTTTTGTGCAAAAAGGCGAGTATTTTAAATTGCGTTCTTTTTTGCAAAAAAAAAAAAAAAAAAAAGCCCCAAAAACACCCCCCTGGGGAAACTCCCCAAAGGAAAAAGAAAGAAAAAAAATGGTGCAAAAAAAACCCCTCATCACAAAAGTCGGGTGTGCGCTTTAAAATCAGGGACAAGCCCACACTGACACAATACAAGAACCAACAAAACCTACAACCCCACCAATCCATCCCCCCGTAGTCAGGTCACCTTTACATTAATAAAAGCACTTTATTTTAACACAGGAGTAAAATTACCGCTTACAGCAGGGGTCACAGGGGAAAGTCATCTCTGATGGGGGTTGTTTTTCTTTCCTTTTCTTTTTGAAACTTTTCCCCAAAACCCCCATGATGTCCCCTTCCCCGGGTGATTTGTTCCCTTCCCTTTTTTTTTTTCTCTCCGGGGACAGCATGCCAAATTCCCTTTTTCTCCCCGGGCCCCTACTCGTCCCTTAGAATTTAAACCCCAAAAAAACATCTTAGATCCTCTCTCTTCCCCCAATTTCCTATCCAATTTCCCCCTCCCGTACAAACTTTCCCCCCTCCAAAAGAGGCCCAAATAGTAATAGTGCCCTTTTGGTGCCCACACAATAATTGTACCCCATTAGACCCTAATTTGGTCTACCCCATTAGGTAGGGGGCCAGGGCCTTCCCCCTTAATTTTGGGAGGTAAAGGGCCCCAAACCTGTAAATTTGCCGGTTCTAGGGGTCCCCCCATTGAATTTTTTTCCCCGATAGATAGGGCAGGGCCCCCAGTAAATAGCCAGGTAGCCCGGGGGTTCCCCCCCTAAAAAGCCATGTAGCTGGGGGTTCCCCCCCTAACTAGCCATGTGCTGGGGCTTCCCCCACTAACTAGCCCTTTTGCTGGGGCTGCCCCCCAGTAACTTGCCATGTAGCGGGGCTGCCCCCCTAAATAGCCAGGGGTAGGGCTCCCCCAAATAACAAACCAGGTAAAAGGGCTCCCCCAGTAACTAGCCCCGGTAAAAAAGGGCTCCCCCAGTAACTAGCCAGGGGAGATGGGTTTCCCCCCCCTTAAATAGCCAGGTGATAGGGGGGCCCCCCCGAATTAACCAGGCGACAGGGCCCGTAAAATTTTGGGGAGGGAAAAGGGCCAGTAAGGAGCTTTGGGGGACAGGGCCGTAAGGAGGCCCGGGAAAAGGGCCAGTAAGGAGGGCCCGGCAGGGGGCGGGGGCCCGTAAAGGGGCCCGGGGAGGGGGGGGGCCAGTAAGGACCAGGGGGGGGACAGGGCCAGTAAGGAGGCCCGGCAGGGACAGGGCCATTTAAAGGGGCCAGGCGGGACAGGGCCATTAAGGAGCTAGGCAGGGACAGGGCCCCGTAAAGGGGCTAGGCCCGGGGGCAGGGGGCCAGGGAATTTGGGAGGGACAGGGCCATTTTGGAGCCAGGCAAAGGGGCAGGGGCCCGTAAGGGGGCCAAGGGGACAGGGGGCCCGTAAGGAGCCCCGGCAGGGACAGGGCCAAATAAAAGGGGCCCGGCCCGGGACAGGGCCAGTAAGGAGGGCCCGGCAGGGGAAGGGCCCTTTAAAGGGGCTAGGCCCGGGACAGGGCCAGTTAAAGGGGGCCCGGCAGGGACAGGGCCAGGAAGGAGCCAGGCAGGCGACAGGGCCATAATTAGGCAGGGACAGGGCCCGATAAGGAGCTAGGCGGGGCAGGGCCCGGGAAGGAGCCAGGGACAGGGGGGCCCGTAAGGGGCCAGGCAGGGACAGGGCCAGAAGGACCAGGCAGGGGGCAGGGGCCCCTTTAAGGGAGCCAGGCAGGGGCAGGGGGCCCGTAAGGAGCCAGGCAGGGACCGGGGGCCCGTAAGGAGCTAGGCAGGGGCAGGGCCATTTAAGGGGCTAGGCAGGGGGCAGGGGCCAGTAAGGAGGGCCCGGCAGGGGCAGGGCCATAAGGAGCTAGGGGAGGGACAGGGCCGGGAAGGGGGCCAGGCAGGGGAAAAGGGCCAGTAAGGAGCTAGGCAGGGACAGGGCCAGTAAGGAAACTTTTGGCAGGGGCAGGGCCAGTAAAAGGTCCAGGGAGGGACAGGGCCAGTAAGGAGCTAGGCAGGGAAAGGGCCAGTAAGGAGCCAGGCAGGGACAGGGCCGTAAGGAGCTAGGGAGGGACAGGGGCCCGTAAGGGAGCCAGGCAGGGGGCAGGGCCCTTTGGGGCCCAGGCAGGGGCAGGGCCCGTAAGGAGCCCGGCGGGACAGGGCCAGTAAGGAATAGGCAGGGACAGGGCCCGTAAGGACCAGGCAGGGACAAAGGGCCAGTAAGGAGCTAGAAAAGGGCAAAGGGGCCCGTAAAAGGGGCCAGGGGACCGGGGGGTAAAAGGGGCCCGGCAGGGCACGGCCCCGTAAGGAGAGGGAGGGCAGGGCCAGTAAGGGAAACCAAAGGAGGGACAGGGCCTTTTAAAGGGCCAGGCCGGACAGGGCCAGTAAGGGGCAAAGGAAAAGGGGCAGGGCCATAAGGGGCCAAAGGGAGGGGCAGGGCCAGTAGGGTAGGGAGGGGCAGGGGCCCCGTAAGGGGCCAGGGGGACCGGGGGCCCTTTAAGGGGCTAGGGAGGGACAGGGGCCCCCAAAGGGGCTAGGCAGGGGCAGGGCCAGTAAAGGGGGCCAGGCAGGGACAGGGCCAGTAAGGAAACTAGGCAGGGACAGGGCCGTAAGGAGCCCGGCAGGGACAGGGCCCTAAGGAGTAGGCAGGGCAGGGCCAGTAAGGAGCCAGGCAAAGGGCCGTAAGGGCTAGGCGGGGCGGGGCCCGTTTAAGGGGGCCCCGGCAGGGGCAGGGGGCCCGTAAAGGAAACTAGGGGAAAAAGGGCAGGGCCAGTAAGGACCAGGCCCGGGACAGGGCCAGTAAGGAGCAAGGCAGGGGCAGGGGGCCCGAAAGGGCCCGGGGGGGGGAAAAACCCCCCCGGGCCAGTAAGGAAAACCCGGGAGGGACAGGGCCAGTAAGGGCCAGGCAGGGAAAGGGGCCCGTAAGGACCAGGCAGGGACAGGGCCAGTAAGGGCTAGGCAGGGACAGGGGCCCTAAGGGGCCAGGTGACGGGGCCCGGGGAAAGGGGCCAGGCAGGGGCAGGGGCCCGTAAGGAGCTATGGAGGGGCAGGGCCATTAAGGAGCCCGGGGAGGGAAGGGGGCCCGTTAAAAGGGGCCAGGGGAGGGGCAGGGCCAGGGAAGGAGCCCGGCAGGGGCGGGCCCCGTAAAGGGGCCGGGAGGGACAGGGCCCGTAAAAGGGGCCAGGCAGGGGCAGGGCCCGTAAAGGGGGTAGGCAGGGACAAGGGGCCCTAAGGGGCCAGGCAGGGAAGGGCCAGTAAGGAGCCAGGAGGGACAGGGGCCCGTTTAAAGGGGCCAGGCAGGGGCAGGGCCATTTAAAGGGCTAGGCAGGGGGGCAGGGGAGTAAGGAGCCAGGCAGGGACAGGGCCCGTAAGGAGCCAGGCAGGGACAGGGCCCCGTAAGGAGCAGGCAGGACAGGGCCAGTAAAGGGGGGCCCCCCCCGGGACAGGGCCAGTAAGGAGGGAGGGGCAAAAAGGGGGGGGCCTTAAGGAGCTAGGCAGGGGGGAGGGAAATAAGGAGCCAGGAGGGGACAGGGCCAGTAAAAGGGGCTAGGGAGGGACAGGGCCCGTAAGGGGCCCCGGTGACAGGGCCCCGTAAGGGCCCGGGAGGCGGGCCAAATAAGGGGCTAGGGGGGGGACAGGGCCAGTAAGGGGCCCCGGAAAGGGGCAGGGCCCCGTAAGGAGCCCGGGAGGGGCAGGGCCCTAAGGACCGGCAGGGACAGGGGCCCGTAAAGGGGCCCCGGCAGGGACAGGGGGCCCTAAAGGGGCCAGGCAGGGGACAGGGGCCCCCAAGGAGCTAAAGGCCCGGGACAGGGCCCGTAAGGAGCCAGGCAAAGGGCAGGGCCCGTAAGGAGCCAGGCAGGGACAGGGCCGTAAGGAGCCAGGCAGGGGAAAGGGCCAGTAAGGAGCTAGGCAGGGGGAAAAGGGGCCCTTTAAAGGGGCCCGGGAGGGACCGGGCCCCGTAAGGAGCCAGGGAGGCAGGGCATAAGGAGCCAGGGAGGGGGCAGGGCCCTGGGGCTAGGCAGGGAAGGGGCCCGTAATTAGTTTAAAAAAAAAAGAAAAAAAAACACTCACATGCAGGAGCAGGACCGGGGTTCCGGATTTGGGAAGGCGCGTTTTACATGGGCTGGAGGACTGGGGGGGCGGGCCCTTTTAAAAAAACTCTATTGTTCCCCGTAAGCTAGCTGGCCTCCACGGTCCCCCCTCTGCACCTCCAGCCCCGCCCCTGAGCTGTCCAAACACATCACCCAGACAGCACAGACAGCTGGGGGCCACTGCGGGGCGGGCCCGGGTCACTGCGGGGCCCCCAGTAGTGGGGGCGGGGGCCGGGGGGCCCTCTGTAATGGCCGCAGCCAGGCGTGTCTATGTCTCAATCTTGCTGTAAGCACCCCCGCTTACAGCGGCGGCCCTCAGTACGCACCCGCGACCCCGCAGACCCACTGTATTGGGCCCCAAACCCGCCTTGCGCGGGGGCGGCCCGGGAGCCCCCTTTTTAGGGCCCCAAACCCGGGCTTTAGTTTGGGGCTTTTGCTGCTATGTCCGCTTTTTGGGCATAGCAGCACCATAGCAAACAAGTCCAAACACGCGCAGCCCTGCCTTAGCAGCCCCCTCCGGGGGCTTTCTTCACTCCGCGGGGGGCACTGCTATAAGGGGAACAGTGCCGGCAGGGCGTTCGGGAGGGCCCCCGGGGTGTCCCCGGGTTTCGCGGGCCCCCGGGCATCCCCCCGGGCGGCAGGTTTTTAAGTCCCCGGGCCTGGTCCCCCGCCCGAGAATTATCTCCCCCCCGTGCAAAAAGTGTTTTAAATTTATCCAAACTTTTATTTGAAAAATAAAATGGGGGCCCCAATTTTTGGTTTCAGCAAGGTTTGCAATTGTTTTAGGAGGGCACCTTTGGGAAAATACAAATTTAAATATGTATCTGCTTCAGGATCTGTCTTAATATCAAAAATTTGATGTGGGGGGATTTGATGAAATAGAACCGCTACCCCTTTTATTTTAGCATCCGCACTACTGCAATGGCACCAGACAGGGAAATACTTGTTCTTTAGGGCGGGCAGATGATTCAGGCTAAAGTGTGTCTCCTGCAGGCATAGAATGTGTGACCTGTTTTTGTGCATTTCGTACAGTATCCGGGACCGTTTTTCCGGGACATTAAACCCCTTCACATTGAAGGAGGTGACCTTTATCGATGTCATGGTACATCAAACAGGAAACATTGCGAGATCTCTGAAGGGGACCCCATCATTTTCTGGCCCTCTCTCGGTCGACTATAACCAAACCATGTAACATGTAGAACTTGGAAAGAACTTACACCAGAGATTCCCTTTAACTCCAACAGCATTACTTCTAAATTTTGCAGCATCCAAGCTGTGGAGGGCCAGCTCCGGGCGCTGTAACCCAAACCTATTTGGGGGTCTTGGCTGATCTCATGCATGGAAAGTACAACACACATCAGAAAAAACATCCTGTCATAACCGAGGAACGCTTTCATATTATACAATATTAACTACAGCTAGTCGGCGTCCCTGGGCATCAGACATTACTGTAGTCATGAGAACCATGACAAACAGACGCTGATAGGGGTGAAGAGGTTCTGGAAAACTAAAGAAGGTGCCCGTCCCTTGTAAATCCACAGAGAAAAGAGAGAGAGAGAGAAAAAGAAAAGAGAAGAAAAAAAAAAAAAAAAAGGAGGGGGGGAGTGGAAAGCAGAACGAGAGGAGGGGAAATGGGGAGGGAAGAGAGAGGGGGGAAGAAGAAGAGAGAGAGAAAAAAAAAGGGAAGGAAATGAATAAATGAATAACTAAAAGTAGTCGGGCACCATTATGCTATGGGGTCAACGCGGGTCCAAATAAATGATTTCGCATAACCATTAAGCAGTTAGGGTGGAATCAAATGAGAAAACCCTTAAAGTCATTTGTCGGGCAGACTAGACCACAACATGCCTCTTACGTCCTCGCGGCTTGTCGCTCTCCTTGGAGGTCTGCGATCCCTCTGCGGCAGTGGTGACCTCTGTGAGCCCTGCCGGCGGGAAGATGACTGTGAGCCACCATTATAGCTGGAGGTGGGCGAAACAATCATTGCCAACCAATCTGGCAGTGTTATGGGAGGCAGGTCCAGAGCCGCCAGAAAGGGTGGCAAGTCAGACGGGGACCGGATTGCAAGCAGCTCCTCCCCCCTGCGGACCTGCAATGCAAACCGGAAGCCCTATCTGTAGGGGATACCATGAGACTGCAACACCGCCAGCAATGGCTTCAGCATCGATCGGAGCCAGAGGGTGCGCCTGGACAGGTCCAGGAAGAGGGCGATCCTGGCACCCTCAAAGGTGATAGACGCGACCCGTCTCGCTCTTTGCATTATCTTTTCCTTAAGGGAAAAATGATGGATTCTGCAGATAACGTCTCGTGGTTTGGTTTCATCAAGGCTAGTTGGGCGCAAGGCACGGTGTGCTCTGTCCACTTCAATAGGCTCCGAAGCTTCTTTGCCTAATAGATCATTGAATAGCTTAGTGAGGGTCAACGGCAGGTCCTATGTTTTTATGGACTCAAGGAGGCCCCGGATGCGATTCTTGTTCCTCCTGCTTCTATTTTCAAGATCATCCATGTGCTCAATAACATGTTGGTGGAGGTTTTTCTGCGCGTCTATAGAGGCCTGCATGTCCGCCAATTTATGATCAACTCTCTCCTGCTGATCCTCAAGCATTTTGACTTTCTGTTGCAGCAAAGAAACGTCTTGCTTAACAGGTTGAAGATCACTGCTCCAGGCTGATTTGAGATCCTGAGCTAGTGCAGTAAGGTCGCTTTTGGCCGGTAGTAATGACAGAAGGGCCTGCAGTTCTGGGTGACCCCTGAGGGCCAGCAACGCTTCTGAGGCTGGACTACGTATATCAGTGGGATCTTGAGACTGGAGTGGCAGCCTGCATAGATTCTCCAGAGAAGAGACCCGCTGTGGAGAGTTCGGGCTGGGGCCCAAAAGGGGTGGCCATTCCTGTGAGGGAGACTGCACCCCGGGCAGCAGAGAGGGAGTACTCTCAGGGCTCCGGAAGCGGAATAATGGCGGGCTTGTGGCATTGTCCATCAGTGGATTCCCAGCAGGCTCTGCAATAATGCCTATAGGGCTCCCTCCTTCCCCTCCACTAGGCCTCTCGTTGGTGATGCTGGTGATGAAGAGGCCGCGGCCGTTCTCATCAGGGTGCCGTGCAGGGGACATCCGCCCCTCCATAGTCACTGAGGCCTGCATAAGCTCAGCTGTCTCGGCCCCCGACGCCCGGCTCTGATTACCTTGAGGCCCAGGTACCGGGATCGCACTGCCTGTCGCTGCGCCATTGGTCTGAGGAGCTGCGGAGCTCAAGGCGCGCTTGGAGAGGGAGACTGCGGGTTCTGGTGCTCACCTCGCTCCTGTCTGTGGGCACTGCTGGATGCCGGCACTGCTCTCCCCGCTGCGTCTTCACCACGGGGCCCAGGAAGCTCTGTGCTGATTGCTGCTGCGGCTCCGTCTGCCGCGCTGACCTCCGTTCGCGCCTCTCCTCACTAGCAGGCGTAAGTCTCGGCCTCCTCGCTCTCTCCAAAGATGGCGCCCGCTCTGCTGAGTGATTCCTGGAGCCGGTCTGCGGGCTCGCCAGGGGCGCAAAGAAGTTCGAAATCGGCACCTCATCCTCAGGTGGGTTGGATGCGGTTCTACTCCGGCGTTTGCCACGTTTGGACCCCATAGTTTCGGGTTTTAACCCCTCTTTAGCCTGATGCCGCACGGAGCTCTCCTGAACACGTCCTGCTCACAGCATGGCAGGCCACGCCCCCCTTTTCCAGGATATTTTAAGCTTTTTTTTAATGTCATTTTTACATAAGATTTTTTTTTAAAAAAATTTAAGCACCAGGAAAAATAGTAAAAAAAATATAAAATGAAGATGTCTGTTTTTCACAATTTTTAATTTAATTCCTTTTTTTAACTGCAAAAGTGGCTCTAAAGTTGGTTGTGTCACTTTTTTGTCACTGACCTTTCTACATAGGTGATCTAAAGTTTTAGGCTCCTCGGGGGTGGGGCTCAAAGTTGCGGTTTGGGCTGTCAAGGTTTTATTTTGTGATTAATATTTTATGTTGTGGTTTTTTTTCCATACTTTTTTACATATTGTGCTCCCTATGAGGTCAGAAAAAGACCTGGGGGGGGGCATGTTTACATAATTTTTTAAAAAAAATTTCCTCTGATTTATTAACCCCAGTTACGATGGAAATGTAGGGGGAAAACAACCCCCTGTACTAACTATAGAGCTGATCTGGGTCAGGTAAGGCTCAGAAGCATCTGTGACTACTGAGCCCCAGTAGTCACCTGATCATCGGTGGTGGGAGGCCGGGAGGCTTCCTGCTAGTCTATATATTCAGCGTATCACGTCAGACCATACGTAACCATTTACATCAGTGGTGTGGTCTTCAGTGCAGAAGAAGAACCATTCATCTGGATTCAACAAGAGCCGTTGCTCCTGGAAACAACCCCCATGTCCTAACTGCAGAGCTCACCTGGGTCTGATAAGACTCAGCAGCATCTGTAACTCCCAAGCCCCAGTAATCACGTGACCTCCGGCACCGGGAGGCTTCCTGCTCTTCTGTATATTCAGTGATCGGGAAGGCAGGGATGGTAATAATCCGTCCCTGCCTTCTCAGTGCAGAGCCCGGCTAACGCTGACAGCCAGCTCTCCATTCCCGCAGCTGCACAATTAGATCCAGAAAGTCCGTGCAGAGATTTACAGCCACCGTCCGGACATCTATAGTTAATGGGTGGTCGGCAATAGGTTAAAGAAGTGGCAATGATCCTGGCATGGGCACAAAGCAAACCTCCCCTATAGGTCAGCGCTCCACATACGAGGGTGACAGCATCCGACTGACTAAGGTGATGCCCGGGGAGTGATATCTGGATCTAGAAATATTCCACCACATCAGCCGGATGTGGGGAGCGCTGGAGGCAATGGCCAAGGTGGAGAAAGTGTGTCCCCTATATAGAGATAACCGTCCCTTGGCTGTGGATGCATCGCCCCTACCAGGGAGGATCCGGCTGATGTAGATCTCCCTCCAATGTCCAGGATAATGAGGATCAGGCGAGACCGGGCCGCGCTCGCAGCCATTATACTGTCTGGGCAGCAGTGGTCGGGTTCATAAACACCGCCGGACCCGGCCGCAGGATGGTTTCACTCACAGTGGGACACTTCTAACAGAGTCATAAACTGCAGCGGCCTCTTTCCAAAAAATGCAACATGAACCTCCATCCTGAGGCCTCCACCACACTTACATTTTGCATGGGGTTTTTTTGGCAAGTAATAATGATAAAAAAAATTCTCATTTTTTTTTAGACGTCATGCAGATTTTGGAAAAAAAAGTATTAGTACAGGTCTTTTGTTTTTTACTGGCTGATTTTTTTTCTCATCACAAATCACAAATGATCCATGGAAAAACGCTACCAAAAATACAGCTAGTAGCTGCAGCACCCTTAGGGTGCTTTCACACTGCAAGGGACAAATACTGGTCGGTTTATCCAGCCGGTATTTGTCCAGTTTTGCGGCCGTACCCACGGCCGCGGGGTGGGGGGGCGGCCTATCTCCGCGATGAGCGGAGAACAGCCCTCCCCCCTCCCATTGAGGTGTTCAAGAATGAACATGCTCAATGACTTTTGAGCGGCCCGCGGGCGGAAAAACCGCTGGGTGGAAAACCCGTGCAGTAGGGACTGCTGCACTGGTTGTCCATAGAGCACCATTGTGCTCTTTTTCGGCCGGTTTTTCAGGCGGTCTGCAAACCGAGCCAAAAACCCTTGCCATGGGGACATGCCCTTAGACCGTGTCTATGTGGGATAGTGGGCCAGCCTTACTGTGTTTTCCAAGTAAAATCCCTTGCATGACAGTTGTGAAATGTTTCTTTGTATTCTACTGTTTGGCCACAAGATGCCATTATGTTTAGTTTCCAGTATATGCAAATGAGGGACATGGTATAAGACTGGCACATGGCAGCAGCCATTTTGAGAAGCTGCTGAGACTCAGAGGAGAACAGAGACAGTAACTGAGCTACAAAAGAGCCAGGATTCAGAGTTGTTCCAGAGACAGCGGAGAGCCTGACTGTCTATACAGACGCCATCGCAGAGAGAGAGAGAGAACTCCTGGACAAGAAGGACAAGCTGCCAAGATAGAGAGGACTGTCTGCAGCCGGACCATCCACTTCATCCACAAGGATCTGCACTGGAGGACAGGAATTGCCGGCCATCTTTAAGGTACCTCAGCGCCAACGAGCTAAGGACTGTGAGAAGGCCAGAAAATAGTTTAGATAGTTTAGGCTCAGTTACAGGCCAAAGGAGGGTTTCACAAATTCATCCTCCTGTTCAGGACTTGGAGAGTTTGATCTTACACCGTTAGCTACTTGAACCGGTTCATCTGTGAGGGAAAGTTTGTGTCGCATGTGTGTTTGGGAGGGAAGTGGGTAAATCCATTTAAGCTGTGTAAGCTGCTGTGCTGCACCACGAGACCCTGCAACTGCCACCACACAAATTGTTCCCGTTGGTGCTTACGGTATTAAGAAGGTAAGGGGTTATCGGCCTTTCCGAACCCCATGGTTAGGTCATAGTTGCCACCTTTTGAAATTTAAAAAGCAGGAGATTGGAGTGGGCGGCGCCCTACGTGCGCTGCGGTAAAAATTTGCATGTACACGCCCATCTTGTCGGTGTGCCACGCCCCTTCAAAAAGCCACCCCCACTCCAACTAACTGCATAATGGCTTTGGAAGAAAGCCAGGTAGATGCCCTTATAGCCAGGTAGTAGCCCCCCCATAACCAGGTAGTGCCCCTTACAGGCAGGTAGATGCCCCCTTGTAGCCAAGTAGATGCCCCCTTGTAGCCAAGTAGATGCCCCCCTCTGTAGCCAGGTAGATGCCCCCCTTTGTTAGCCAGGTAGATGCCCCCCTTTGTTAGCCAGGTAGTGCCCCCATTGTTAGCCAGGTAGTGCCCCCTCTGTTGCCAGGTGATGCCCCCATTGTTTGCCAGGTGATGCCCCCATTGTTTGCCAGGTAGATGCCCCCATTGTTTGCCAGGTAGTGTCCCCATTGTTTGCCAGGTAGTGCCCCCTCTGTTGCCAGGTGATGCCCCCATTGTTTGCCAGGTTACGCCCCCATTGTTTGCCAGGTAGTGCCCCCTCTGTTGCCAGGTGATGCCCCCATTGTTTGCCAGGTAGGTGCCCCCATTGTTTGCCAGGTAGTGCCCCCTCTGTTGCCAGGTGATGCCCCCATTGTTTGCCAGGTGATGCCCCCTCTGTTGCCAGGTAGTGCCCCCTCTGTTGCCAGGTAGTGCCCCCTTTGTTGCCAGGTAGATGCCCCCTCTGTTGCCAGGTAGTGCCCCCATTGTTGCCAGGTAGTGCCCCCTCTGTTGCCAGGTAGTGCCCCCTCTGTTGCCAGGTAGTGCCCCCATTGTTGCCAGGTAGATGTCCCCTCTGGTGCCAGGTAGTGCCACCTCTGTTGCCAGATATTGCCCCCTCTGTTGCCAGGTAGATGCCCCCTCTGTTGCCAGATAGTGCCCCCCTAAAAATAACACAATAAAAGCCACTCACATGACCAGGCTCCTGCAGCGCGGCCGCTCCGGACGATCTCCTCAGGGGAAGTGAGTGCAGCCGCACGTCACTTCCCCCTGCGCCGCTGACCTGTATGTACGGCGTGTACCGGCCGGGTACATACAGGGGGAGGAGGGAGCGATCCCTCCTGCCTCCTCCCTGCACAGCGAGACTCCGGGCGGGTGAAGCGGGCGCAGCGGCCGCTTCACCAGCCTGTTGGAACGGCCCAAATCAGTCCCGAGTACGCGCCACACTTGTGTGACGCGGATTTGCCGCTGAAACCGCCGCAAATCCGTTCTGGCTTCAATTATAGGTCAGTCTGTAGTCCTGACAACTGTCTGGTTATGTATCAATTTTTGGGGAGGGAACTATGCTAGAATATGATTTTTGCACCTAATATTCCTCACAAAGCCACTTGCAGGCCTAGAGGTGAGGAGGACCTGATTCTACAGAGGAAACATGTCCCAGAGACCATCAGTCTACTGCCGCATGAGGTTGGACGTAGGAGCCCTGATATCAGAGGTAAGTCCTAAAACTTGGGGTATGTTCACACAGCGTATTGTGGGGCATTAAGTGCTCCTGCAATTGCGCTGTGTGAATGACATGTTATGATAATGTTTGTTTGCATGGCATATTGTAGTGCTTTCAGTATGCACTGCAATATGCCATGTGTTTGCTCTGTTTTACAAATCTGTGAATATTTATAAAGGAGGGGAGGGAGTGGTGGGTAGCAGGCTGTATTCCTACTTTGTATGCATTGTGTGCAACGTATTGGATATGCTTACAAAAAAAGTGTCTTGTAGATGAAAAAGTTTTGTCAAGAAACATGAAAAAATCTCCCCTGGGTGGTGTTACAATAGATTCCTATTGTATATGCAGGGGGACTATCTATATTACTTCTATATTATCCCATGATTATGTTTTTTCAGACTGACTCTTATGGACACTTTTGTATTTGGTATCAGTTTTTTTTATCTCTGAAAATGTTTTTATGCTTGCAGTGCCTGTTTTTTAAATAATAAATAATAAAAAAAAATAAATTATTGGTTCTTATTATAGTTACGTTAAAAAGTTAATTATGTTAAATTTTTTAACCATAATTTTATAAATTAAAAAGATCAAGCACATAGCAGGGTGTGTAATGTATGTAAAATAAAAATTGCTTTTTGTGGATTGTTTGTTATTTCTAATTTGAAAATTTTTTACACATTTAAATTGTTTGACTCTTTTTATTTCCGATTTTATTGCGAGAGCAGCAAAAAACACATTTGCCGCATAACTTGCACAAAACTTTTAATTATTATTGCGAAATTGCTTGCCATTATTAATGCATTATGTTTTGCCAAAAATTTGTTACTACAGTATCAGAATGTTGTGTGTGTGGGATGTAGTAAAAAAATTGATTCTTTTCATCGGTTCTCATCTTTCAGGTTCCAGGCCCCGTTCCATTCTTTGGGACAAGAAGACCAGTGGCTACAGCAACAGGCCCCGCCGCGGTCCAGAGTAGTTTGCTGGAACATGGCAAGTCTGCCGGGGGCTGTGTTCCCGGGAATGGGAGAATGACGGGTTTCTGGAGCAGGACCTGCAGCATGGAAGTCTTGGTAAGTTAAATTAAACTGTTCCATCTCCACACAATACTCACACTATATGCGCCACATTTACAGTGAAGCTTTGGGTAGTGTGATGTTCAACTAGGCGGGTACCTTGTTGTTAGTGCGGGTGTGTGAACTACATTTAAGCAATGTGTGCTTGCATTTCCATTCTGGAACATGATGAGATGACATCAGGACATGCAGTGAGCACTTTATACTAACGGTTGCTGTAACACATGCTGGATGCCACAACCGACCAGTGCGTATGCTCCGTCTTTCTTTTGTGCTTTGGGCTTCACCCAAATGTTGCAGTGGACAGGCACAAATTAGGGGAAAAGTTCTGCCACGCTTCTGGACCCAGTAGGTGGCACGATACAATGCATGTTTATTGGCACCGTGTTGTAAATTGTTCTATGCGAGTCACATTCTGTTCCGTCTTGTTATAGGACACACATTGCTAAACTGTCTTATGCTTCATGGACATTAAATGCCTTACTGTGAACAATACCCCTCCAAAACAGGAAACATAGTATTTTCCTTTTAATATTTACTTTTACCATAGTGTATTTCTGTTGCAGTAACAGGACGTGAGAAACCGATGGATGACGGTGCGGAAAGGGAAGGAACCGATATGGTCCGCTGGATGAGGAAAGAGGCGCCGAGGAGCGGGGATCCTCCTCCCCCCTAGGAGGCTTTCCATCCCCCTTCGCAGAGGAGCTGATGTTCCTCCGGCTCCCAACGACCAGCTGCCGGGCCGTATGTTGTTTAGTTTACCGCGTAAAGGCCGTAAGTTGTGTTTTTTTTTTTTCGTTACCAGTGTTTTAAAATGCGGAGATGCTTTAGAATGTGTAAAAGAGAGGCCTATATGACTTACCCTTTGGAAAAACAGACACTAATTTTTGCTTTCTAATTTATTTAGATCATCGGGCCAACCTATAGCCCTTCAGGAGGACTTTGCATCTGGTCGACCTGGCCAGCCTGGCCCGGAGAGGTGAGGTTGCGTTCGCTTCAGATGGGGTGGTGAGAGAGGGAGCGGCCTCGCCCCCCCCTAGTGTGTCCATGTTCCGCGGCGTGACGGAGGGGGAGGCTATACATCGGCGGTGATCCTGGGGTTGGGTACTGGCGAGGACACCCAAGTAGTGTCTTTGGGGAAAGTGGCCTCAACAAGCTACAGCTGCAGCCGCACCCACATGTGATGCTGCGCAGATTGGGGCTGCTGCCCCCCTCCCGGGCCCACCCAAACATCATGCGTCCCGCCACTTTCCCCCTGCCCACACCCCTTCATCCCACGTCCTGTTCGAGGATGTCTCCGGCGGCATAGTAGCCATAGAACCCGCTCTCCTTGGGAAGCAACCTCCACAATGCAGGAGGAGCTTGCTTCCCTAGCAGTGCCGGTCGATGGTCCGGGATTTTCCTTAACCAATTTTTTTTTTAGCAATTGGAAGACTAGACGCCTCTGAGCCCTTTTGCCATTATTGGCTCAAACCAAGTAATGTCATTAATGCCGGGGCCATTGGTGGCAGACTACGCCGCCAGTACATTCGATGCAAGATGCACGGGGACCTGGACACCACCTCGTGCCCAGTGGTTACTGTGTGGTTCTCGGGATCAGCCTCCTCCCTTTAGGCAACATCAATGCACCAATTTTCCCAAAAATAAACAAGTTCCCCCTAGCCGCACTCCGTACCGCCCCTGAAGCTCCTTATATATCCATCGCCCCCTCCTCCACAGCCCCCCCCCCCCCACCCCCCCACTTCACCCACCCATCCTTCTGCCCCATCCCACTGCTGGGCCTTCCAGGAACACCCAATGGATCTTCGCCTCTTCGCAACCCAGCAGTGGGAGTTTCCTGTTAGATTTGCAAACCATCCTCCCGCCCGTGTCTGTCCCTTTCAGGATTTCACCCCACAATTATTCGAATTATTACATTTTTTTTTTTTTGGGACGAGTGCACGGGGTGCGCGTTCTTGTATATTAGTTATTTTAAAAAAATGAACATCTTGTTTGTTTCTTTATTTGGGTGCGGCTGGGTTGGTGTGGATGGGGGGTTTAATTTTTTAAAATTTTTAAAAATAAATTGGGTTGTTTAAAAGTTTACTATTGTCTTATGTTTTTTTAAGAGTTCCTCAACCTTCACAGTTAGGTTTATTTCATGCAGCATACTTTTAGCTTTTAAAAGTTTGGGTCATTTAAAATATTACTTTTGCCATTTTTAAATGCATATAAAGTGATGTGTTTAGATGATCTAATTTTAAATTGAAAACAACTATAACCCAAGTTTAAACTTTCTGGGTTGCCCTGGCAAACGGAGCAGAGCTGCCTTAACATTCTGCTCTTGCAGAATGGCAAAAGGAAGCTCTGTGTGGTTGCCATGGGCCACCTAGATAGTTCCAAAAACCAAAACACATTCTCAACATCAATGCGAAATTACATAACATTAGAAATAAAGAAAATACAATAAATGTTCAAGGCAACATACTAAAATTGTTTTTGTGTGAACAAAAAGATAAATTCTTTTATTAGAAATGCTTTGATTACTAGAGGAGTCCCTGGGAAAACCCTGTAGCATTAGGCAGTTCTTTTCTGGATCGGCGTGCAGCAGAAGCAGGACGTCGCTTGTGAGAGAATGCTTGCTAAAACAGGCTGCAGTTGTCAGGATCTGCTTGCAGCAGAAGCAGGAGTCCGCTTGTGGAGAATGCAGCAACAGCGGGAGTTGTCAGGAACTGGCGTGCAGCAGAAAGCAGCACGTGCCGATTGTGGAGGAATGCAGGCAACAGCCGCAGTTGTCAGAACGGCGTGCAGCAGAAGCAGGATGTCCGCTCTTGTGGAGAATGCAGCAACAGCGCGCAGTTGTCAGGAGCGGCGTGCAGCAGGAAGCAGGAGTCCGCTTAGTGGGGCGATGCAGCAACAGCCGCAGTTAGTCAGGATCGGCATGCGAGCAGAAGCAGGAGTCGCTTGTGGAGATTGCAGCACAGCCCCGTGCCCCAAAAGTTGTCGCAGGATCGGCAGTTGAGCAGAAGCAGGAGTACCGCTTGTGGAGAATGCAGCAACTGCCGCAGGTGTCGGATTGGAGTGCAGGCCGAAAGCAGGAGTCAGGTGTCTGCTAAGCTTGGTCCCCGAAAGACTTTGACCAGAGGAGATTCCATCCATCCACCGGAAGGGTGCTGACCTAGAAGGCTGTCAAATATTGGCATGGCACTCGCCTTTGGGGGACAATAAAATAGCTTGCAAAGTTTTTTTTTTGTTCTCGCACCCTGAACCTCGGCTGGATGAGCGGGCCGAGGCCCCAGTGGATGGAGATGCACCAAAAACATCCTGTGTCTCCACTTCCATGTCTGGAACATCAAAGGCCCGAACATATTTGTGGAGAACACAGGCTGTTTTGATGACGCTCCATTCCACCGTTGTGCTCATCCAGCCTAATTGCAGTCGGTGAAGGGACCCTCACTGTAGCCTTGATCCCGACTTGCGCACCCACCATGCGCCTTGCCCGGGCTCAGCCTCGGTGTTAAAAAACTTCTTCTGGACATCCAGTCCCCTTCGTGGTATGGCCGCCGAAGGTTGCACTTCAATGGGAAGGCTGCATCAACCTACCAGGACGAGGGCGGAATGAGTTGGAAACCCGGAAATAGGTTTTGGTGGGGGTAGGTCCTTTGCTCTTGCAGCACAATGGCTCCCAATACTCCCGAGTTAAGCAGCGCCCGGGAGTCCCCAGTACATTCCATAGGCGGCCGTCTTCGATCGCAACAAACTTACTGTGCATCAGCCACCGCCTTCAGGACCACAGAAAAGTACTTTTTATATTAAGTACCATGGCATCCTGACTGCGGTGGCTGCGCTGCCACACGTGTATGCTTCCCGTCGACGGCGCTATGCTAGTTGGGGAATTTGGCACACAGATTGAAAGGCCTGCTAGTTCCTGCTGGCCAAATCTCCGGGGTCGGGCTTGGCATCGAGATGGGCTGCAAGTGCCTGCCAGATCAAGTCGGCATGTGCACCTAACAATTCCGGATATGGTTGATTTACCAACCCGGAATTGGAGGTGCAGTGTTGCATAACTCTCCCCAGTTGCCTGAGAATCTGGAAAAACAAAAAAACAAAGGTGTTTATGTTAATATTAACTTTAAAAAATAGTATGTTTTTTTTGTGTGAGAAGCAGTTGGAACTGATTCCAACACTCAATAACCGTAAAGCTTGTGTGTGTTTTGTTAGAAATTGTGGGAATGGTTGCAGTTTTAACTGAATCCAAGTTATTTAATTGTTTTTTTACACTTTTTACTTTACCGCAACGTAATCGCAAGCAGTTCGTTCCGATGCGAGATAGGGATGTCCTCATTTTGGTGTCCTCCCTTTGGATGGAAGGTCCTACAATAACAACCAAAGGACTCCGGTGACATCCGAATAAACTCATAAAACTTTGCAGGAAAGCTGGTGGAAAAATAACATTTGTTAGCATTTTTCAAAAAGCAAAATAACTAAAATTGTCAATATGTTTATTGTGTTGTTAAAACATATTCCAAGAAAAAAATAAAATTTTTACTAAAACATTATGTCCTGTGAAAATGCAAAATTTGCATACCTCCTTAATTCACCATACAGCTTTCCAATGTGGCCCCGTTCGTACCGCGGTTGGTTTATTGGGTGGACCTATACATTCTGACGATACGCGGCGTCTTTCCATTCGTTTCTAATAAAAAAATGGAAAAGAAGAATTATGTAAAATCATTTTTAATCTAGTTGCAAAAAAGACAGATTATTGGATTTTTGCATTACTTTTCTATATTGTTTTGTTTTTAAACTGCCTTCCAACAGTGAGCAATAGTTTAGTGTCATTTACCAGATATGAACAAGTCAATACATGCAGTGGATCCTAATAATCAATAAATACTATTCAGACAAAAATAGAGTGAAATCAATAAACATAACCCCCCATAAACAGTAACAGCTACAGTTACACCCATAACAGTAACTGTACAGTACACCAGTAACTGTTTAACAACAACAGTACAGCCATACAGTAACAGCATACAGTACACCAAACTGTAAATTACAGTGCCCACATTAAAAAACAGTTAACAGTACAGTACCCCATAACAGAAACAGCTACAGTACACCCATAACTGTAACAACAACAGTACAGCCATAACAGTAACAGCTACAGTACAGCCATAACAGTAACAGCTGCAGTACACCCATAACTGTAACATCAAAATTACACCCCCTCATAACGAGCGACATATACAGTGCCCACATTTAAAACAGTAACAAAATACATTACACACATAACAGTAACAGCTGCCAGTACACCCTTAACTGTAACATCAAAAGTACCCCACTTTAAACAGTAACATCTACATTTGACAACATTATAAAACAGTAACAGCCTACAGTACACCCCCATAACATAACAACACAACAGTTTCAGCCATAACAGATAAAAGCTACGGTACACCAATCAACCAGTAACCTGCTGCAGTGCACCATAACGTAACACCAAAGTACCCAATTAACAGTAACATCTACATTTACAACATTAAAACAGTAACAGCTACAGTATACCCATAACAGTAACAACTACAGTACACCCATAACAGTAAAAGCTATCAACAGTACCACACATAAAGTAACATCAAAAGTACCCCCATAACCAGTTACATCTCTACATTGACCACATTAAAATCTGTACAACAGCTTACAGTACACCAATAAACCAGTAACATCAAAAGTTACCCCCATAACAGTAACATCTTACATTTACAACTTTAAAACAGTAAACGCTACAGTAACACCATAACAGTAAACAGCTACAGTACACCTATAACCAATTAACAGCTTACAGTACACCCTTAACAGTAACAAAACTACAGTAGATCCATAACTGTAACTCATCCACATTGCACCACAATTAAAAAATCAACATTAATACCACAGTGCAGCATCCACAGTAGTTACATACACAGAACCCCATTACCGGTAAAATCCACAGTAAAATAGTAACATCCAAGTCACCATAACATCCACAGACACCTAACCATAACATCCACAGTGCCCCAAATACACATTGCCCCAACAGAAAAAAATTCATAGTGCCAACATTTACAAATGTAAAGTACCCTTGAGTAACAATTGACCCTAACTAGGACATACCACTATGAACCCAGTCCACATGTAACAAAAACATACATACATATAGACATACAGACATTACCATACATATATGACATACATGACATTCACTTTCACATCTGATCTCATCACAAAGATAGGTTACTTACCATCCTCTTCCTTGCACGAACCCAGTTCGTTTGATACACTGTAGAATAAAAAGCAGCTGTCCCATTACTCAGATGCAGTATTCTTGCATTTGGATCCATATTAAAAAAAATTCGACTATCTTTTGCAGCATATACAAATTCAAAATTAAAACCTAGGAATCCGATTATACATCAGAGCAAACTGGCACAGAAAGATTGCCATCTGTGTTTTTTATATCTTCATTGGTTGGAGACTATTTAATGCATTATCCAATTATTATCTTGTAATTTTTTTCAAGGGGGGGGGACAGGGTCCATATAGCTTTTTAATCGGCTGATTTGACATTAATTAATATCTTCAAAGAAAAAAAAATATGGGTGCTGATTGGTTAATTTTAAAAAATAATATGTAATATTATTGGCTGTCTTTATTAATCCGGCTCGATAATCCGGCCTCTGAAATCCGCCGCAAATTAAGCGTCCAATACGAGTCCAATAAGTGCTCCGTTTGCGACGGATTTCACAACGGATTTCCTGGCACAGCTCTAGATGGATTTCAGCCGTATTTGCGGAACGTAAATACGGCGGCAAATCCGTAGCGAAATAAGCCGTGTGAACATGGCCTAATGGTGCGGCCCGAGTCTGAAAGGGATACGCTGGAGAAAATATTCTCGCTGTTGGAAGGGGGCCAAGGGGGTGTGTACCAAAGTGGGTGCACCTACGAAGTTGCTTCTTAAACCAGCCGCCAAAGGAGGGCGAGACCTTTATGCATTACTCCAATGCCCTACAGGATACATTGAATGAGATAGGCGTCGAGCAACGCGGCTATGGGGCTTTTTCACAGATTGGACTATGCTGCTTAGTGACACAGTTTCATTGTGGATTGCATAATAAATCCTTAGGGACAAATTGCAAGAGGATGACTAGAATGGTCGGCCGAACTGTATATTCTATCAGTGTTTACTTTAGCCACCGTAGTAAGGGAGGAGGAACCATGCACATAGTGGTTAAAGGCTGTGAATAGTGCCCAAGCAAGTAGAGGACCGGAAGAGGTCACAGGGTACATTGACGGATGTGGTCATGCTTGCAGTAAGGTGAGAGAACTTCGGCTGGAGTGTCCCAGATGAAGAGCTGAACACGCTACTAGCTCCAGAGGACAACATTCGGCTTCCTCGCAGTACCCCTTTCAGAATACAGCTCCAGCGGGGTCCTCCAGCAAAATGGTCTATCATTTGTGCAGTGCAGAGTAGGGTTTAGGGGACCCCTCTTGCTGGGCTTGCCAGCAGTATGGCCACATCGCCAGAGAGTGTCGGGACCGTGTAAGGGTTGAGCCGGGGTTAAACTATCGACCGCCGCAGTAGCTGGGGTCTGTGGCGGTGACAACGAGAAACCAAAGCCTTTGGCGTGATGAGTAGATCTTTACACCAGTAGTCTTGTTTATGGAAGCAGAGCTAGTGGAAGGCCAGAATGGTTGCACTGTCTTGTTATACTGGGTCAGAGTGTACCCTGGATCGCCCTTGGAGTTCTTCGAGAGGCACTTTGGGCACTTGATGGAGCCAGAAGATCGGCATGCGTCGTCATTAGGTGACGGCTGCCAACAATGGTGAGCTGGATGTACAAGGGATAGTTTGGATGAGGTGCGCGTCTGTTTGGTCAAGACATTGGCAAGAAGGGAGTTGTGCTCGGTGGATGTCACCCATCAGAGGGGAGGGATGTGAACCTGGCGTTGAATGTGCTCGTGACCTGGATCACAACCTCTATGCAATAGAGGGGCCAAAATATAGGCAGCAGGCCACCACGCACCGGCCCACTCAGAAGGTCGCCTACGACAGATGGTGAGGAGAGCTGCAGTCTGCGCAGAAAGCCCACATCCGAGTTTTTACTCATTGGGGAGGTGGAAGGTGTCAGCGGAAAGCCCCGTAATTCAAGATTCCGCTACGGACACGGAAAAATTATTGATGCTCCGGGTGGGAACCCAGACGGAAGTTGAATGGGGCTGGATAGTTTGAGTTGTAACAGTCTCACAGGAAGAGTCACCAACCGCCACTGGTAGCTTGGGCCTTGCCACTGTGGAGAGGGGATGTGTACCAGTGAGATGCCTCAATGTCATGGACAGCGAGTGACCTTTCCTGCGAATACCCTCAACTAGCCGACAGAGTCCATGTTCCTGAGAAGATATTCCTGGCGAGGAGGACGTCACGCAATGCCCGAAAAGAGTCGGCCTGGACCTATTCAGTGGGCGTCCCAGAGGAGCGAGTCCTTCCGACGGCGGAATGGTGATGGCCCGAGTGATTTTTGGCTCAAATGGGAATTGACCGCAGGACGACCTGACTTTTGGGCAACACACGCTGCTGTAAGATCTACCCTCTGCGGAATTCCAGGGAGGCTGTTCTCGAGACATGACTGAAGATTCGGGGTGTGCTCCTCTAACCATCGAGCATGATATCCCACAGGGCGATGCCCGCCCATCAGAGAACGGTTACCGACAAAATCCCGCCCAAAATGTACCAGGAAGGTGAATAGACTATGGTGGCCAGCATGCTGGAGGAAACGCGTGATTCAAGAGAGTCAAAGTCCCTGGTCTCCGCCCCTGTAGTTTGTGGTGCGAGAGTCGCGTCGCTCTAGGTCATTGCCAAAGTTCTTTTCGACCCTCGACATGGCCCAGCGGTTACTGGAAAGGTACCAGTGGCATGAGAAGGATAGGGCAAAGACAGCTTTAATTCTGCCTATGGACTTACGAGTTCAATCGAATGCCGTTTGTGCTTCCTACGCCGAAAGGACATTCCGCAGCTGTGGAACACGGTTCTACGGGGATCTTAACTTTGAGTCGGTTGCTGACTGTGATCTACCTGGACGAAGTAGTTGGTGCTTCAGGGTATTTCGTTTCGACGACCATCTTAAGAAACTGCGGCAGGTTCTGGAAAGAATACGAGACTAGGGGCTTAGATCAAGCCAAAGAAGTGCCAGGCTCTTTCCTGCAGCGCAATAGAGAGTACTTGGGGCATGTGGTCACTTCGGAAGGGGTACAGCCGGCCCACATAGCGTAAGGGTAGAGGCAGTCCAACAATGGGCCTCTCGGCGTGTACACTACGGAGGTGAAGGCATTATGGGGGACTGGCCCAGGTGATTATCCGAAGGTTGTATACCCCATTTTCGCTCATTGACAGGCCCCTTAAATGAGCTACTTAGGGATACGGCTGGGGCCCCAAAGATTCGCCCTTATTGCAAGTGGGGACCCTTGGCCTGTAGCAAGAGGCTTTTGAAGCGGTTGAAAGAGGCACTGACCGGTGCTCCAATTCTGGCATTTGCGCGGTTCGAACCCCCCTTTCTGTTGTATACTGACATTAGTCTACATGGGTGGGGGGCTGTGTGTCCCAGTGTACAGAGGGCGAGAGAGAGTAATTGCCTATGCCAGTCCGGTCCTTGCGGGAGTCGGAGCGCGAATCCTGACATTATTGTCTTTTAAGTTGGGAACTGTTGGCCCTAGTGTGGGCCATGACTGAAGGTTTGCAGAATACCTGCAGTGCCAGTAGGTGACCGTCTTGACCGACAACAAACCCATTGGATGATTTGGAGAATGCTAAAGCTGGGCCCCGAGCAGAGGATGGGTGGACGCCGACTCTCTAAATATCATTCCGCAATTTAAGTTTCGCGTAAGGGAGGGAAAACGGGAATGCCGGATGCCCTCTCTCGGGGTCCAGTCAGACTACCTTCCCGCAGCGTTGATGAGGAGTTAGAGGATACTGAAATGCCCGACTTTAGCACGTTCCCTGCATTCCAGGAGTGGCACACTCAAGTGGGGTGGCCGTCTGGTGATGCCATGGTGTTGGGGAGGAAAAGACAGTGGGCTGATTGGCAGAGGTACAGGATGGGCTCCCAGATTTACATAAAGTGAAGGGGTGGGTCCGGTCTAGGGTCTGGCCCCAACTAGAAGGAGCCGGCCGCTGACTCAGGAGGGGCAAAAGCTGTTGAAGGTCAGGGGGATAAGCTGAGTGTTTCCCAGGGGCCTCGGTGCCGGACCAATCTATTTACATTCAGAGTTGCAGCACCGACAAAAAGATTGTTATCCCCATGTCATTGGGACCAGAGGATGCTCGGGAAAAAGCCATGTGAGATGGCGCCCATTTTGGGAGTGACCAAACTATAAGTGGCTTCAACGACTGTGTATTGCCCCTGGACTTGTTAAGCATGGTTTGAAGCTTGCCTCAAGTGTCGTACCTGTGGTTAAGTAAGAGCACTGAACAGCGGGCTCCTGTTCAGACCATCCGGACATCTGCGCCCATAGTAGTCTTGATGATTGACTATGTGCAGATTTGGGTACTCTGCCTCCTGGGCATTCGTCTGTTTGGTCATGACGGCATCATTTCACTAAGTATTGCCGTGCTGTCACCCAACTAGGTGATCAGACTGCAGACGTCTGCTGACGAGGCAGTCTGCAAGCACTTTATACTGGAGTTTGGTTGCCCACAGAGGATACCATTACGATCTAGGGGCATGTTTCCAAGGGGGCTATAATGAGCGAACTTGTACCAATTGTATGGGATTGAGGTTCCCGTTCTACTCAGGTATAATCCGCGGGGAACGGTGCTTGTGAGCGCGTTTAAACACACCCCTTATCCAGATGCTGCGTACTTTAGAGGACAGCCAGAAGGCTTAGGGCTGCGTACCTGCCTGAGCTGATGTGGGCTATACAATAGGGTGCTAGTACCACGGTTACTCCCCACACATGCTGTTGTTCGGGAGGACCGGGTCAAGAGATTGAGGCTCTTCACCTGCCCAGTCCGACAGCAACACCACCGACCAGTACCTCGGCCTGGGCCCAGGAACATCGGCGTCCGGGATGGCGGACGGTGCACAGGTTGTAGCGAGCAGCGTCCTGAAACAAGTGGTGCATTCCTAAAAAAAAAAAAAAAAAAAATAAAAAAACCCCCCTGGGTCCATGCAGAGAGGGAGACAGTTTGCCCCAGGTGATAGGGTCATGGTCTGGTAACCAGGGAGAGTGTGGAGCAGCCAACAAAATAATCCTTCCTCAGGGGATGTGGCCTGAAGCCCTGAGCCGATAAAGCCCCTGTAGGACGCCCCAGATCCAATGGCTGGTGTTACGCCCCCAGCGCTATGCGCCACCAAGATCGTGTCGCTGGTGTTGGGGAGGCGTTGTCGAGGATACGCCTACTTCTTATGGGCGGTGTATTGGACTAGTGAGCCAGCCTCATGGGGCAGATTTATCAAAGCAGTTGCGCCAGAATTTCTGGCTCATTTGCACCCAGAAACCAGCTTTGCGCCACATTTTACTATGTTGTTTTTAGACAGTTTCAGACGTTTGCCCTCGTCCGACAAAGGGGGCGGTCTGGCTCATAAAAGGGGGCGTGGTCTTCACTGGAAATGGGGCCGTGGCAGTAAGTGCGACTTAAAATGCCGCCCAGATTTTGTCGGCGTTCTGGTGTGAAAGTCAAGACAACTTTATTGTGGTACAGAGTTAGACTTAGACAGTTTCTAACCGGCACCAGATTTATCACACACTATGATAAATGTGGCGCATATATAAAACTGTCTAGTCTAACTTTACGCACTGTCTAAAAGTAAGGGACACTATTGATAAATCTGGCCCTCACTGTGTTTTCCACGTAAATCCCATGATGACACAGTTTGGAAATGTTTCTTTGTATTCTACTGTTTGGCCAAACGATGCCGCTATGTCAGTTTCCAGTATATGCAAATGTTGAGGGACATGGTATTAAGACTGGCACTTGGCACCGCCATTTGAGAAGAAGAAGCTGCTGAGACTCAGACGCAGAGAACAGACAGTGACAGTAAATGAGTACAAAATGGAGCCAGGATTCAGAGTTGTTCAGAGACAGCGGAGAGCCTCTGACTGCCCATACAGACGCTCCAGTCGCAGAGACGAGGTAGAGAACTCCTGGACAAGAAGGACATTGCTGCCAAGATAGCGAGGACTTTATGCAGCCGGACCTTCCACTTCATCCACAAGGCAATCTGCCACCGGAAGGACAGGGGCTTGCCGGCCATCTTTAGTACCTCAGCGGGCATGCATGCACGCCAATGAGCTCAGGACTCGTTCCGTGAGAAGGGCCTTGATATTAGTTGAGATTGTTTAGGCTCTGTTACGGCCAAGGAGGGTTTCCAACAAATTACATCCTTGCTGGTCAGGACTCTTGGAGGTTTGATATACCCATTAGCTACTTCAAACCGGTTCATCTGTGAGGGAAAGTTTGTCGTCACATGTGTGCTTTGGGTGGGAAGTGGGTAAATCCATTTAAGCTGTGTAAGCTGATGTGCTGCACCACGAGCCCCTGCAACCGCCACCACACACAAGTGTTTCCCCGTTGGTGCTTTCGTATTAAAAACGGTAAGGGGTTTATCGGCCTTTCCGAACCCCCACGGTTAGGTAAGTTACCGGGCATCCAGAGAGTACACTTCTGCGGCGCGCTGTGTTGACAGGGCCCAGGGAACGTATTTGTAAATCTGTGTTTGGGGGATCTGTTCACATCTTGTTCCAGAATATCAGTAAAACATACCGTTGTTGAGCTGGGTTGGAGTGTGTTATTTGTCTGTGACTTCACTGTATTCGGTAAACCTTGCCCTCGGTAACGGCTTACATCTACACGGCGCTGGTTCCTCCCCGGATTTTCGGGGGCATGTTAAATTTTTGGTGTATAAAACATATATCCGGGCACACAGGCCTTTTTGTGGTTTCATTAAAAAAAACAAAAAACGTAATGGAAGTCTACAGGGAGAAAGAAAGATATGAACCTCCTGAAACAACTGCACCCACAGCAGCTGGGAGCGGGAGAGACTGCAAGGGATCAGCAAAAACCAAACAAGTAAATCTACAAAGGGAAAAGCTTTGTCTGTGCTGTCTGATATTTGCTGATTGATTTCCGGCTCAGACCTCAACGCTGCAGTTTTTGCAGGAAAAAAAAACAATGTTTGAACAAAATGCAACATTTGAAGCCACCCAAGGGCCCCTTGATATATCTTTGCCTTCTATTTGGACACAAAAAAAATAGCTTGAAATTATTTTTTTTTATGTTTTTTATTTCATGCAGTTTTCATAGCAGTTTTGTATTAGTGTATACAGTCATTTTAATTTGCACCTGTCTTTTCTCCATCCCAGATTATGTGATCCATTAACACTGCAAAAAACCCGTGCACACAGGTCTTTGTTTGGTTTTATAACCCCTCCACTGCTAATGTAGGGCTTTGGGGGGATGCTCAAAAAAGCTCCAGCATGCTGCGTATGGGAAAAACTGCAACTGCTCACCAAAAACACATTAAAAAGTCAAACTAACAATACTTAAAAAAAAGGTACGTTGTAATCATTTCAGATGGGATTTTTGACTACCGCAAAAATCGGTTTCTCTTTTTGGATTCATCAAATTGCTTTTGAAGGCGCAGTACACACCACATTTCTGGCTTCTGCTTTACATAAGCACCAGGCCGTATACATTAGACGGAAGCCAAGTAGTCACCTCCATCACCCAAGGACAAAAAAACAGGGAGGCCCTGCTCTACTCTATACTTTTTTTTTTTTGCTAACCCATACTGTTTTTTTGGGCTTAGTCCCCCGCATTTCACGTCCGTCAAAAGGCCCTTTGGGGGCTTGAGCTAAACTAGCCAAATTGCACAGTTGGGGCGATTTTTGCACCCGTTTTTTTTTTTAAACTCGCTTTTCTAGGGGCGTCACCGTTTTTTGAAATGTGATTGGTAGCTTTGTTTAATTTTTTATACAATAAAAACAACAGATTTCAACAGGGCACAAACACAGGACCCATTTTCCATTGAATATTTTTTAAAAAAAACGCACACTGTAACAGCATTTTTTTTTCAACTTAAAAAGCGCAGCCCCGGCTCCCCACACAAAAATTCAATAATTTTTGTAAAAGTAAAAACGGACCCAATGGAATGACGTTGTATCCTCCACCGATAATATCAATGCCCGGTTGCGCATCCTTTTTCCCTGATCAAACGGATTCGTGCCATTGAAAATAAAAACCTGTGCCAAGCCAAATCCTGTGATAGATCCAAGTATCGATATCCATCACCCCTGGGCCCCATTGAAAAGAAACATAAAAATTTTTTCTGGAGCCATTGTATAGAATGTGGAGGGTCCTGCGCCGTTTTAGTTTTTTTTTTTTGGATACGGGCGCCGGCCAAACAGGGCAAAAAAGCCAAAATCCAGGATATATTTATGGACAAGTCGGGATTTTTTGGTAGACACGAGGGGGACATTTAGACGGGGGTGCGGCAGAATCGGCCTCAAAAAACTTTTTAGACCATTCATAATGATAACAGGTTACCCAACTTTGGGTTTTTTAAGGGCCATTCACGGGTTTTTCAAACCGTAAAAGCGGAAGGATTTGCCGCAATTAGGCTGAAAAAAAGGGGGCGGGGGCGGGGGGGCGGGGGCCGCCCGCCCCCCAAGACATCCTTTTAAACCACGGGGGCACCCCGGGGGTAATGTCTGTCTCTTTCTCCCCCCCTGGAGTATTCGCCGGCGGGGGGAGAGCGGAATCCATAGTTCTCTTTAGAATATGGGTTACCTTTTAAGGGGGGATTTTTGCCTATGCAGCGCAATACGGCCACAAAAAGGGCGGAATCCGCCCAAATAACCGTGTGAACGGCCCCAAAGGGGTGTGCACCAATTGAAAGAACACACATTATGATTCATTTACGCCAAAACTTTTGGGGCAGAAAGTTAGAACACCAGACCAGGGTAAAAGGGGTGCCTGAGCCCGCTTTTGGATTGGTCTAAACTGCCTGTATGATGACCTGCAGAAGAACAACCCCGGGGAAAAGGGGTGCCTTGGCCCGATTGTGGGATTGCTCTACACGCCCTGTATGTAGACCTCAGAAAACAGACCAGGTAAAGGGGGGCCTGAGCCAGACTTGTGGGGATGGCCACACTGCCCTGTATGACCTGCAGAAAAACAGCCAGACAGGGTAAAGGGGGTGCCTGAGCCAGACTTGGGAAATTTGGGCCCAAGCCCCGTTTGTAGACCCGCAGAAGAACAGACCAGGGTAAAGGTGGTGCCTGAGCCAGAACTTGTGGTATTGGCTCTACACGCCATGTATGAATAGAACGCAGAAGAACAGCCAGACCAGGGTAAAGGTGGTGCCTGAGCCAGACTTGTGGTATTGGCTCTGACCACTGCCCTGTATGTATGACCTGGCAGAAGACAGTCCAACCAGGGTAAAAGGTGGTGCCTGAGCAGACTTGTGGTATCTCCTTCTTCACTGCCCTCTATGTATGACCAGCAGAAGAACAAGAACAGGGTAAAGGTGCCGTGCCTGAGCCAGACTTGTGTATTGGCTCCACACTGACACTGTATGTATGACCTCGGAAGACAGTCAGACCAGGTAAAGGTGGTGCCGAGCAGACTTGTTGGTATTTGGCTCTACACTGCCCTGTATTATGACCTGCAGAAGAACACCAATCAGGTAAAGTGGTGTCCTAGCCAGAATTGTGTATTGGCTCTACACTGCCCTGTATGTATGACCTGCTGAATGAACAGTCAGACCAGGGTAAAGTGTGCTGAGTCCAGACTTGTGGTATTGCTCTACACTGCCCTGTTTGTATTACATTCAGAAGAACCAGCCAGACCAGGGTAAAGGTGGTGCCTGAGCCAGACCTGTGTATTGGCTCTAACTAGCCCTGTATGTATGTACTTGCGGAAGAACAGCCAGACCAGGGTAAAGTGGTTCCTGAGCCAGACTTGTGGTATTGGCTCTACACTGCCCTGTATGTATGACGCTGCAAAGATACAGCCAGACCTTGTAAAGGTGGTGCCTGAGCCAGACTTGTGGTATTGGCTCTACACTGCCCTGTAATGTATGACTGCAGAAGAACAGCCAGATCAGCGGTAAAGGTGGTGTCTGAGACCAGATTGTGGTATTGGCTTCTACACTGCCTCTGTATGTATGACCTGCAGAAGAACATTCAGACCAGGGTAAAGTGGGTGCCCTGAGTCCAGACTTTGTGGTAATGGCTCTACACGCCTATATGGTATGACCTGGCTGAAGAACAGCCAGACCAGTTAAAGTGGTGCTGAGCCAACGTTTGGTATTGTCTACACTGCCCTGTATGTATGAACTTGGCAGAAGAACAGCCAGACCAGGGTTAAAGGTGGTGCCGGTGACCAGACTTGTGTAATTGCACTACACGCCTGTATGTATGACCTGCAGAAGAATAGCCAAACCTGGGTAAAGTGGACCTGATCCAGACTTGTGGTATTGCTCACACCTGCCCTTTATGTATGACCTGCAGAAGAACAGATCAGGGTAAAGTTGGTGCCTGATCCAGACTTGTGTATTGCAATTACACTGCCCTGTATGTATGACCTGCAGAAGAATACCCAAATCTGGGTAAAGGTGGTGCCTTGCAGACTTGTGGTATTTGGCCCTACACTGCCCTGTAATTATGACCTGCAGAAAACAGCCAACCAGGGGTAAAGTGGTGCCTGAGCCAGTCCTTGTGGTGTGGCTCTACACTTGCCTGTATGTATGACCTGCAGAAGAACGCCAGACCAGGGTAAAAGGTGGTTGCTGAGCAGACATGTGATATTGGCTCTACACTGCCCCTGTATGTATGACTTGCAGAAGTACCGAGCCAGACAGGGTAAAGGTGTGCCTTAAGTTAATGAGATGAGAAGGGAAAAGAAAAAAAGAGAAAAATAAAAAAGAGCCAGACTTGTTGTATGGCTCTACACTGCCCTGTATTATGACCTGCAGAAAACAACCAGGTAAAGGTGGTGCCTAGACCGACTTGTGGTATTGGCTCTACAACTGCCCTGTATGTATGACTGCAGAAGAACAGACCAGGTAAAGGTGGTGCCTGATCCAGACTTGTGGTGTTTGGATCTACACTGCCCTGCATGTATGACCTGCAGAAGAACAGACCAGGGTAAAGGTGGTGCCTGAGCAGACTTTGTGGTATTGGCTCTTACACTGCCCTGTATGTATGACCTGCAAAGAACAGACCAGGGTAAAGTGGTCCTGAGTCCAGACTTGTGGTATTGGGCCCTACACTGCCCTGCATGTATGACCTGCAGAAGAACAGACCAGGGTAAAGGGTACCTGAGCCAGACTTGTGGTATAGCTCATACACTGTCCTGTATGACCTGCAGAAGAACACCAGACAGGTAAAGGTGGTGCCTGAGCCAGACTTATGGTATTGGCCTAGTACTGCCCTGTATGTAAGGACCTGCAGAAGAACAGACTGCAAGGGTAATAGGAGGTGCCTGAGCCATACTTGTGGTATTGCTCTACACTGCCCTGTATGACCTGCAGAAGAACAGCCATACAGGGTAAAAGGGTGTGCCTGAGTCAAGACTTGTGGTATTGCTCTACACATGCCCGTATTTATGACCTGCCAGAAAGAACAGCCAGACCAGGTAAAGGTGGTGCCTGAGCCAGACTTGTGGTATTGGCTCTACACTGCCCTGTATGTATGACCTGCACACTGGACCTCATTTTCACCCGCCTTTGCCCCTATCTAACCTCTCAAACTCTCCTCTCCTATCTCTGACCACAATCTGCCTCACCTTCTCCTCATCACCACTCCACCTGCCCCCTGCACCAAATCTATACACCCACGCAGGAACCTACAAAACCACAACCGATGCAGCCTCCTCTCTGACTCTCTAGGCTCCCTCTCTACCATATCTCATTTTCTGATCCAGACGCAGCCACCACATTCTACAACAACACAATCACCTCCACTCTGAATGCTGTCGCCCCTCTCACCCACAACAGAGACCCGCAAATGATCAGACAACCCTGGACACATACTCCACCAACAGCTGAGGCGAGCTTCCAGAATTGACGACGCCGCTGAAGAAAACCGCTCCAGCCAACTGACCTTCATCCTCATTATAAAGAATCACTACACACATTTAAATCTGCACTCACCTCACCAAACAAGACTATTTGCCGGACCACTCTCATCCTAGCAATCCACCCTGTCCCACAACCCCAGACAACCTTTTTAACACCTTCACTCTCTACCTGCGTCCACCAGCACCCCCTCCCCATCTCTCCTCTCAATCAGATGATTTGAACTCACTTCCATAAAAAAATAAATCTCATCAGACAAAGCTTCACACGCCGCAGTCCGTCAGCTACCCTATCCTGCGGTTTCCCAACAGCCCGACTCTGTACCTGCACATGACCATTCCCCCTTCTAGACTCGCTTCTCACACGGTCACTCCTGACAAGCTCTCCTCTCTACTGTCCAAATCAAAACCTCACCACCTGTAGTCTTGACCCACTGCATCTCACCTCATCCTGACCTTTAGTGCTGTTATCATCCCAGCCCTCACCCATCCTTCAATCTATCATTAAGCCCTCTGCATCTTCCCTCCTCATTTAAACATGCGACATCACCCCCATCCTAAAGAAACCATCTCTTGACCCCTCCATCATTGTCCACTATCGCCCCATCTCACAGCTTCATTCGCCTCTAACTCCTTTGAGCAGCACGTCCAGTCTCAACTTTCCTCCCATCTCTCCACCAACTCTCTCCTTACCCGCTCCAATCGGGCTGCCGTCCCCACCACTCTACTGAAACCGCCCTAACCAAAGGTCACCAACGACCTAGCAACTGCAAAGCCACACGCCACTACTCTGTGCTTCTCCTCGCTAGACCTGTCCCTCTGCCTCTCCCAATTACTCTGTGCTTCTCCTCCTGAACCTTTACACTCTGCTTGACACTACTTCGACCATTCCTCCTGCTACACATCCTCTCTCTCCCTCGCATCACGGACTTGCTCTTTCCTGGATCTCCTCGTACCTCACTGATTCGTACATTCAGCGTTACTCCACGTCTCGCTCCACCCCTCCCCCCGCTCTCTCTGTTGGTGTCCCCAAGGTCAGTCCTGGCCCACTACTCTTTTCTATCTACACTCTTGGCCTTCGGTCAGCCTCATAGCATTCCACGGCTTTCAATACCACCTTGTATGCTGCTGATACCCACTCTACATCTCCCGCCCAATTCACCTCTTCTTCTCTCCCGATCCTGACTGTCCCTGTCCCTCCATTTCCTCCTTCTTCTCCTCCCGTCTCCTAAAACTAAACGTGGAGAAAACTGAACCATTATTTCCCACCGTCCCACTCCATCTCTCCACCCGATCTTTCTAGTCACAGTTAATGGCTACACTCTCTCACCAGCACCAACAGTCCGCTCCTTGGATAATCTTTGACTCCAATCTGTCCTTCAAACCGCCCATCCAAACCCTCACTCTGCCTTTCACCTTCCACCTAAAAAGTATTTCCCGAATCCGCTCATTTCTAACTCTGAAAGTATTACACAAAAATGCTGGTCCCATGCCCTTGTCATCTCTCGCCCTCGACTACTGCAACATCCTCCTCTGTGCCTCCCCTAGCACCCTCCCCCCTCCAATCCATCCTTAACTCGTGCTGCCCGTCTGTTTCACCTCTCTCCTCGCTACTCCCCTGCCTCTCCCCCTCTGCCGATCCCTTCACGGCTAACCTATTGCCCATCGAATCCATTCAAGCTAGAACTTTGACCTACAAGCCATACATAACCTCTCCCCATCATGATATCTCTGCCTTAATCTCTAAATACCTCCCCTCACCAACCACCGCTCCTCACAGGACCTTCTCCTCTGCTCTCCTCTTATCACCTCCTCACATAACCATTCTCCTAGACTTCTCATCGTGCATCCCCCACACTTTGGAACTCACTGCCCCAACACCACAGACTCTCCCCTCTCTCACCGCATTCAAACGTAACCTGAAAAACCTACTCTTCAGATTGCCATAACCAACATTAACCTGGTTGCCCTCCACCCGCCCACAAACATGTCTTCCCTCACCTCCCTCCGTCCTTCACCCCTTCCTGTAAATTGTAAGGCCCTCTGTTTTTCAAAAAAAAAAAAATAAAAACGGGCAGGGACCTCTCTCCCTCTGTACCAATTGTTATCACTTATTGTCAGTTTGTAATTGTCTGACCAATGTTATTTATGTACCCTCCTGAAATGTACAGCGCCCGGAATCAGTGGCCCCAAATAAACGATAATAATAATAATAATAATAATGAAGAGACCAGGGTAAAAGTGATGTGGCTGAGCCAGACTTTGTGGTATTGAGCTCTACACTGCCCTGTAATGTTGACCTGCAGAAGAACAGACCAGGGTAAAGGTGTGCCTGAGCCAGACTGTGGTATTGCTCTACACAGTCCTGTATGTTAAGCCACCTGCAAGAGAACAGCCAGACGCAGGGTAAATGGTGGTGCCGAGCCAGACTTTGTGGAGTGTGCCAGAGTGTCTGTATTTATAGACCTGCATAAGAACATCCATACCAGGTAAAGTTGTAGACTGAGCCAGACTTGTTGTTATGTGTGCTCCTACACTGCCCTTGTATTGTATGACCTGCAGAAGAATAGATCAGGGTAAATGTGGTGCCTGAACAGACTTGTGGTATGGCGTTTACACTGCGCCCTGTAGGTAGGACCTGCTGAAGACAGACCAGGAGGTGAAAGGTGGGCCTGAGCCAGACTGTGGTATTGGCTCTACACTGCCCTGTATGTGTGTGGACCTGCAGAAGAACAGACCAGGGTAAAGGTGTGCCTAGCCAGACTTGTGGTATTGGCCCTACACTGCCCGTGTATTTATGACCTGCAGAAGAACGCCAGACCAGGGTAAAGGTGTGCATGAGCCAGACTTGTGGTATTGGCTCTACACTGCCTGTATGTATGACCTGCATGAAGAACAGACCAGGTAAAGTGTGCCATGATCAGACTTGTGTATTGCATCTACACCACCTGCCCTGTTTGTAGACCTGCAGAAGAACAGCCAGACCAGGGTAAAGGTGTGCCTGATCCAGACTTGTGGTATTGGCTCTATACGTGCCCTGTATGTATGACTGCAGGAAGAAAGACCAGGGGTAAAGTGGTGCCTGAGCCCAGACTTGTGGTATTCGGCACTACAGCTGCCTGTAATGTATGACCTGAGAAGAACAGACCAGGTAAAGGTGGTGCCTGGACCAGACTTGTGGTATTGGCTCTACACTGCCTGTATGTATGACGCGCAGAAGAAAATCCAGACCAGGGTAAAGGTGGTGTCTGAGCCAGACTTGTGGTATGGCTCTACCTGCCCTGTATGTATGACCTGTACAGAAGAACAGCCAGACCAGGGTAAAGGTGGTGCCTGAGCCAGACTTGTGGTATCGGCCTCTCACTGCCCTGTAATGTATGACCTGCAGAAGACAGCCAGACCAGGGTAAAGTTGTGCCTGAGCCATACTTTGTGGTATTGGCTCTACCACTGTCCTGTATGTATGACTGGCAGAAGAACATACCAGGACAAGGTGTGTGCCTGAGCCAGACTTGTGGTAATTGGCTCTACACTGCAGCCCTTTATGTAAGACCCTGCAGAAGAACCAGCCAACCAGGTAAAGGTGGTGCCCCTGAGCCATACTTAGTGGTATTGGCTCTACACTGTCCCTGTAATGTATGGACCAGCAGAAGAACAGCCAGACCAGGGTAAAGGTGGTGCCTGAGCAGACTTGTGGTATTGCTTCTACACGACCTTGGATGAGTATGAACCTGCGAAGAACAGCCAGACCCAGGGTAAAGGTGTCGCCTGAGGCACGACTTGTGGTACTGACTCTACACTGCCCTGTAGGTATGACCTGCAGAAGAACAGCCAGACCAGGGTAAAGGTGGTGCCTGAAGCCAGACTTGTGGTATTAGTTTCTACACTGCACCTGGTATGTATTACCTGCAGAAAACAGCCAGACCAGGTAAAGTGGTGCCTGAGCCAAGACCTTGTGGTATTGGCTCTACACTGCCCTGTATGTATGACCTGCAGAAGTAACAGAACCATGGTTAAGTGGAGCCCTGAGTCCAGACTTTGGTATTGTCTCTACACTGCCCTGTATGTATGACCGCAGAAGAACACCAGACCAGGGTAAAGGTGGTGCCTGAGCAGACTTGTTTATTGGCTCTACTCTGCCCTGTATGTATGACTCTGCAGGAAAACAGCCCATGACCAGGGAATAAGGTGGTGCCTGAGCCAGAACTTTGTATGGCTCTACACAGCCCTGTATGTATGACCTGCAGAAAACAGACCATGTAAAGTGGAGCCTAGCCAGACTTGTGGTATTGGCCCTACACTGCCCTGTATGTATGACCTGCAGAGGAAACAGCCAGAACCAGGGTAAAGTGGTGCCTGAGCCAACTTGTGGTATTGCTCTACACTGCCGCTGTATGTATGACCCTGCAGAGAACAGACCGGGTTAAAGGTGGTGCCTAGAGCCAGACTGTGGTATTGGCTCTACACTGCCCTGTTTTGTATTGACCTGCAGAAGAACACCAGACCATGGTAAAGTGGTGCCTGAGCCAACTTGTGGTATTGCCTATACTGCCCTGTATGAATGGACTCTGCAGAAGAACAGACCAGGGTAAAGGTGTGCCTGAGCCAGACATGTGTATTGGCTCTACACTGCCCTGTATGTTTGACCTCAGAAAACAGACCAGGTAAAGGTGGTGCCTGAGCCAGACTTTGGTATGGCTCTACGACAGCCCTGTATGTATGACCTGCAGAAGAACAGCCAGACAGGATAAAGGTGGTGTCTGTAGCCAGGACTTGTGGTATTGGCTCTACACTGCCATGTATGTATGACCTACAGAAGAACTGCCAGACGAGGTTAAGGTGGCTGCCTTACCCAAGACTTGATGGTTATCGCTCTACACTGCCCTGTATGTATGACATGCAGAAGAAACAGCCAGACCAGGTAAGGTGGTGCCTGAGCCAGACTTGTGGTATTTGGCTCTACACTGTCCGTATGTATACTGCTGAAGAAGCATACTCAGGGTAAAGGTGGGCCTGAGCCAGACTTGTGGTATTGGCTCTACACTGCACCTGTATGTATGACCTGCAGAAGAACGCCAGACCAGGTTAAAGTGGTGCCTGATCCAGACTTGTGGTATTGGCTCTACACTGCCTTGTATGTATGCCGCTGCATAAGATAGCCAGACCATGGTAAAGTGGTTGCCTGAGCCAGACATGTGTATTGGCTCTACACTGACCCTGTACTTATGACCTGCAGAAGAACAGCAGACCAGGGTACAGGGTGCGCCTGAGCCAGACATTGTGATTACTGACGCTACACTGCCCTGTAAGGTATGACTGCAGAAGAACAGACCAGGTAAAGTTGGGTGCCTGAGCCAGACTTTGGTATTAGTTCTACACTGCACCTGTATTTATGACCCTCAGAAGAACAGGCCAGACCAGGGTTAAAGGTGGTGCCTGAGCCAGACTTGTGGTAGTGGCTCACAATGCCCTGTATGTATGACCTGCAGAAGACAGCCAACCAGATTAAAGTAGGGCCTGAGCCAGACTTGTGGTTTTGGCTCACACTGACCTGTAGGCTGACCTGCAGAAGAACTCCAGACCAGGTAAGAGGTGGAGGCTGAGAACAAGACTTGTTGTAATGCTCTACACTCAGCCCTGTTATTAGACCTGCAAGAATAACAGACCAGGTAAAGGTGGTGCCTGAGCCAACTTTGGATATTGGCTCTACTCCGCCCTGTATGTATGACCTGCCAGAAAACAGCCAGACCAGGTAAAGTGTGCCTGAGCCAGACTGTGTTATGGCTCTACACTGCCCTGTAAGTATGTCCTGCAAAGAACAGCCAACAGGGTAAAGGTGGTGCCTGACCAGACGTTGGGTATTGGCTTCTGACACTGCCCTGTATGTATGACCTCAGGAAGAACTAGCCATGACCAGATAAAGGAGGTGCCTTGAAGCCAGACTTGTGTTATTAGGCTCACACTGACCTGTATGAAATGACCTGCAGAGAACAGACCAGGGTAAAGGTGTTTGCCTGAGCCAGACTTTGGTATGGCTCACACTTCCCTGTAATATGACCTGCAGAGAACTGCCAGAACCAGTAAAGGTGGTGCCTGAGCCAGACTTGGTTTTTGGCTTCGACACGTGCCCTGTATGTATGATCCTGCAGGAAGAACAGCAGACTCAGGGTAAAGGTGGTGCCTGAGCCAGACTTGTGTATTGGCTCTACACTGACGCTGTATATTGACCTGCACAGGAACAGCCCAACTAAGGGTAAAGGTGTTGCCTGGCCAGAACTTGTTGTGATTAGGCTCTACACTGCTCTGTATGTAAGACCTGCAGAAGAACAGGGTCATACATTCTGTTGCAGTCTATGCTACCTCTATACTTCCAGAATTCATATATGTCACCCTTAATAAACATAGTAAGGCTCAGTGCACACAGCATTATTTTGGGCGAATGACGGTTCCGTTCTGACAGAAGGGACAAGGAATGCATTAAAGTGTTCATTGACTCCTATAGGTGGACGGATGCAACGTGCATTCATACAGTTTCCGTTCTTACACTTTCCGTCAAATATGTGATTCATGTTAACAGATGGAGGCCTCCGGGTGCAGCACTTTTTCAAGTTTAAAAAAGTATATGTTTATTTACAATGTATGTCATTGCAAAATGGATCCTAGTGTTTGTGCCCATGTTGTAAACATATACGTCTGTATCCGTCATAAAATTTATATACAAACCTACCCAATCACATTGCAGGAAAAACTGGTGACAGCCAAGAGAAAAGCTAGAAAAAAAAATAGAAAAATAATCCCAATGTTAAACATCTGCTTCAAGTAGTGCACACTTGGCATATGTTTAACATATACATTATAACGTATACATTTTGACAGATGATCAAATGTAGTGTGCACTGGGTCTAAGCGCGGTGTGTACCTAGACATCTGCATACAGTCTGGATGTAAGGAGAGGTTCACAATTGTGTGGGAGGTTTATTGTAACCACAAGTTCCATCATAATGTAGCATGCTGCGCTATTCTTTCCAGAAAAACAATGGACACCATGGAGGAAACCCAATGGACCCCATTATAGTCAATGAGGTCTGTCAGCGCCGTTGATGTCCATTGTGTAATGGATCCAGTTTCACCTCTAGGACGGAAGATCCAGAGGCTTAACTTGAAGCTCCTGGGTCCTAGTGCAAAAATTGTAATGGGTCCTCAGCTACCATGTGCCATTTATAATATTGGTGTCAGAAAGGCTTTTAGGCCTCTTCAGGCTGCAGGTAGCGACTGCTACTCCTGCACCACCTGTAGCTACGACCTTGGGAGGATCCAAATGGAGCTCTCTGATACACAGAGTGAAACCGGGCTCTTAGAGCCTAGATGTGTTCCATAGCCAAGGCGTCAGGTTCCATCATCTCCCCCTGGTCTGTCGGTCACTCCTCATCTCCTCCTTGCCTGTCGATCACTCTTCCTCATCTCCCCCTTGGGTCCTGTCGTCACCTACTCCTCATCGTCCCCTTGAGCCTGTCGGGGTCACTCCTCATTCCCCTTGGTCTGTCGTCACCCTGGAGTTCCTCATCTCCCCCTTGGTCTGTCGTCACGTTCCTCATCCCACCCTTGGCCCTGTCAGTCACTCCTCATCTCCCATATTGGCCTGTCATCACCTCCTCCCTATTCCGCGATTCCCCCTGGCCTGTCGGACCACTCATCATCACCTCACGTCCCCCTTGGCCAGTCGTTCACATCCCGCATCCCCCATGGCCTGTCAGTCACTCCCCATCTCCGCCTTGGTCAGTCAGTCACTCCTCATCTCCTCCTTGGCCTGTCAGTCACTCCTCATCTCCCCCTTGGTCGTGTCGATCACTCCTCATTTCTCCGCCCTGTCAGTCTCACTTTTACCTCATCATCCTCCTTGGCCTATCAGTCACTCACTAGTCTCCCCTTGGTACTGTCGTCACGTTCTCCTCTCACTCCCCTTGGTCAGCTCAGTCACTCCTCATCTCCTCCTTGGCCATCATCACGTCCTCAGTCTCCCCCTTGGTCTGTCTGTCACTCCTCATCTCCCCACTTGCCTGTCCAATCACTCTCAATCTCCCTTTGCATGTCAATCCACTCCTCATCTCCCCTTATTCGGGTCTGTCGTCACCGGCTTCCTCATCGAATTCTCCCCCTTGGTCTGTCGTCACTTTCTCTCATCTCTTCTTCTCCCCCTTCTGTCTGTCGGTTCACATCCTCATCTCCACTTGGCCTCTCACTGACTCCTCATCTCCCCCTTGGTCTGTCCGGTGTCACTTCCTCATCTCCCCTTGGCCTCCTCACTCACATCCTCATCCTCGCCTTAGGCCTGTCAGTCACTCCACCATCTCCCCCTTGGCCTGTCGGTCACTCCTCATCACCACCTTGGCCTGTCCATCACCTCCTCACTCCACCTGGCCTCTCTCTTCACCTCCTCATCACCCCCTTTGTCTTGTCGGATCCACTCCTCATCTCCCCTTGGCCTGTCAGTCACTCCTCATCTCCCCCTTGGCCCCACCTGGGGGGTTCGGACACATCCTATCTCCCCTGGGCCGTCAGTCACTCCTCATCTCCCCTTGGTCTGTCGGTCACCAGTATACTCCTCATCTCCCCTGTAGGTGGCCTGTCGGTCTCCTGATCCCCCATCTCCCCTTGCCTGTCTGTCTCTCCCATCTCCCGCCTTGGCCTGTCGACACTCCTCATCTCCCCCATTTATAATGGCCTGTCGGCCACTCCTCATCTCCCCCTTGGCCTGTCGGTCACACGCCCTCATCCCCCCTTGGCCTGTCGTCACGTATCCCATTCTCCACCTTTGCCTGTCATCACTCCTCCATACTGCCTCTTTAGCCTGTCGATCACAACCCTCATCTCCCCCTCGGGCCTGTTTGGGTCACGCCCTCATTCTCTCCGTTGGCCTGCAGTCACCATCCTCATCTCCCCCTTGGCCTGTCGGTCACCCCTCATCTCCCCCCTTGGGCCTTCAGTCACTCTCATCTCCGCCTTGGCCTGTCAGTCACCCTCATCTCCCCCGTTGGCTGTCGTCACGCCCTCATACTCCCCCTTAGGCCTGTCATTCACTATCCTCATCGTCCTCGTGGTCTGTCGGTCACTCCTTATCTCCCCTTGGCCTGTCGACACTGCCTCACTCCGCCCTTGGTCGTCGGTCACTTGATTTCTCCTCATCTCCCTTGGCCAGCTCGTCACTCCTCATCTCTCTCCCCCTTGGCCTGTCAGTCTCTCCTCATCTCGTTTTGCTTCTGCCTTGTTTTCCACTAATGATTGTGTTTCTATATCCCAATATATTGCATTATTAGCTTATTACTGGATCATAGACTTGGACACAAGCGTTAATATATTGCTTTACACATCAAGACACTATGTATACCATTCTATAGCTTATTCTATCAGATTTTTATAATCTAAACCTGTCGGCTCCAACTTGACTCCTTGTGTTACATTAGCACTTCTAGATGATATAGGATCTGGTACGTGCTGAGGATCTAGTTTAGCATTAGTTGGGATTATCATAAATACTGGGTCCTATTATAGTGACTGGAACCAAACCCGACCACGTCTCTGGAGAAGGTGTCGTCCAAGCCTCCAGGAGGAGTGTGGACCAGGAACCTCTACAGCTGTGGGCGCTGGTGGCTGTTGGATCGGTCTCTTTTGTAGTTGTTGCTGTTCTTCTTACTATGTCTTCTGCAAATATTTTCTCACAAAGAATCTGTGTAGAAATAAACACGTTTGGGAGAATCCATGTATTTTCTTGCATTGGGTGGTATTGATGGGTGGTGATGGACAACTTCCATATGGATTCACTGTTATCAATAATATAAAGTGAGACCTTGCAAGGTATAGTCACAGATTATTGACAAACCACCCCTGAAACATAACATTGAATGAGAAAAACCTCACTTAAATCCAATTATATGTACTATAGGTCACACAATGTATCTATAACTCGCCCAACCATAGTCTATGCCGGCTAGAGAGGTATAAGTGGTATAGCAAGGCCGGTCACAGCAGAGATGATCCAGGATGTCATATAGTGGGGTATGGCAAGAAATTCATTGAGAAACAATTGTCTATCCCTATAAATGTTCCTCTGAAGGGAACCCGCCCGAATGGAGTGACCCCACAAGATACATACTTTTTGATGGTGTATTTCACTGTACAATAGAATATACTGGGTAATTGCAAAAATAAATTGTAAATGGGGCAAAATGTGACAAAAATGTATGTGCGCCATGTTTAAGGGTTTTGTTTCTTCAGTGTCCACGCTTTAGTGTAAACGATGTGTTCTCTGTATGCTGCAGGTTGGAAAGAGCAATCAATAAATTGGTCGATGTGAGGGTTTACTTGCCATTCAGACCTCATAAACTGTTTTGCATAAAGCAAAGGCTTCTGGGAAAAAAAGCTGAAGAGCTCCACAGCGCACTCCATTGGATGTAGTTATCCTCAGTTCACATGTAGCTCGCAGGAGTCTTGCAATGTGAAAGGTATTTGAGCCAAACCAGTTAAGTCCAACTACAGACAGCTATTTCGGGGTATTTACCCCTCTTCAGTGCAGTGCAGGTTGAGATGATTCTAGCAATACTAAATATGCAAGGTTTTCATTGTGTTTTAGTACCATAAAAAAAATCCAAACATTTTAAATTTCTTTCATTGGCGCCACTTTCTGTGACACTTTTTTTTATCCCCTAACTTCCACTTACTGAGCAGAGTGAGGGCTCATCCTTTGTGGACTGAAGTGTAGTTTTTATTGGTACAGTTTTTGGGATAGGTGCAACGTTTTGACTACGTTTTATTCCAATATTTAGGGGATGTAAAATGACCCAAAATAAAACCATGTAATTTTGACGTTAGGATATATTTTTTTTTGTTCTAGGGTGTTTGGCGTACAGGATAAATGATGGTCTATTTTAATAGACCAGACTCCTATGGACGCAATGATACCAGTTGTCACTTTTTATCTGTAAAATGACAAAAGGAGGGTGATTTGTACTTTTACTTTTTTCCCCCCCTTAAAACATATATATGTCAGTCATGGCTATATAGAAATGCGTTAGTCATGGCTGACCAATGTTTTTAACCAAGGTTTTCTAATACGTTTTTCATCATTTTAATATTTGGAGCTGGAGACGTCCTATTTGTACTCAAACACTTTCCTGTTTGGGCCCAGCTGTCCTCTTGGCGTCTCCGTGCACCGCATTACCCCTATCCCCACCTACCCGGGTGTTGGCCCCAATGGGAGTTGGTGGGGCAAAATGTTGTTTTGTTCTACAAAATTATATATATACACTCAAAGGGCCACTTTTTTGGTACACCATGCTAGTAAAGGGTTGGACCCCCTTTTCCTTCAGAAAATGCCTCAATTTTCGTGGCATAGATTCCACAATGTTGCAAAAATGCCAATTTGGGACCCCAAAGGGGCCCAAAGGGGCAAAAAAAATATTCCCCCCAAACCCTTGGGGCACCACCACCCCCAGCCTAACCGTTGATAAAAGGGCAGGAGGGAAATCCATGCTTTCATGCGTTGACGCCAAATTCTGCCCTACCTTCCGAATGTCGCACAAAAAAATCGGGGCCCTCATCGGGAACCAGGCAATTTTTTTTTCCAAAACTTTCTATTCCCCCAAAATTTTCGATAAACCCCTTTGGGAAAATTTGGGGGCCTCATTTTTCCTTTTTCCCTTAGCTGAAAGGAGGGGCACCCCGGTTTTGGTTTTTCTCTGCGTAGCCCATCTGCCCAAAGTTCGCCGTACGGGTGCTTTCAGAGATGCCCCTTCTCCCCTCCCTTGGTTGAAAAAACCCGGGTGGCGAAATTTTTGAGCACTTTTTTTGCCTTTCTTCAGTAAAACCCACCCCTGCCATTTTTCCCTTTGACCTCGGGGCATCAACAAGGCATCCACCTACAGGACTGCCGTCACTGGATTTTTTTTCTTTTTCGGACCTTTCTGTAAAACCCCAGAGATGGGTTTTCGTGAAAATCCCAGGAGATCAGAAATTTCTGAAAAAATCAGACCAGCCCCTTTTTGGGACCAACAACCATGCCACGTTTAAAGGCACTCAAATCCCTTTTTTCCCCAATTGGGTGCTCGGTTTGAACTGCAGGAGATTGTCTTTTTACCATGGGCCACATGTAAATGCCTGAGTTGCCGCCCTGTGATTGGGGTGATTTGAAATTAAGTTTTAACGAGCAGGTTTTGGGCAGGGGGTACCCAATAAAGTGGCCGGTGAAATGTAAAAATAAAAACTTTTTATAGTTTTATTTTCTCTATCCTAAAATAAATTGTGGGTTTTCCCCCACTATGGGGCCCTGAAAACGCTGGCCCCACCCTTTGCATTGTATAAACCCCTTCCAAACTGCCATGTTAAAAAAATCCCGCGACTTCTCCCCCAAGGGTGCCCGGTTTTTAGCGAGAAAAGGGCGCAGTTTCCATTTATCCCAGACCCCCAGGGGAAACCCAAAGGGGGTTTTTAAAAGCCCGAAAAAGGAAAAGGGCTCTGTTCCCTTCGGTACCCCCTGAGTGTCAGCTGCGATTAACCACCATTCTATGTCGTGGATTTACTGAGGAATCCCGCTACACCGAACTTTACCGGCACCAGGACACATGGATAGGTCATTTGTTGGTAGGAGGTTAATGTTGCTGCAGTGTCTGTACCCCCAAGTCATATGCAGAATCATAGTTTGTATAAATGATGATGGGTACTCTATTAGGATGAATGCACATGAGAAAACACTGCAATGAAAATATACTGCATTGGGTTTTCACAAAAAAGTCACAGCAAAAAGTGTAACCCCCCAATTAAAATATACCTTTTAATAGATATGCTTTTAAATTAACAAATACCCAATCAAAATAAAGATACCTTTTTAGTGAATGCTTAAGACATATAATTAAATACCTAAGGGTTTGTAAGTGCAAAAATTTCAAAACCTATACCCTTTAGGGGTAAAGATATCCCAAATTGAGAAATAATAATCAGGGCAACCAATAATGTGGAGACATCGCCCCAAAAAGAGCGGCTCCACAGGAATACCCTATACTTTCAGGTATATCCTGTAAAGATCTAAAAAGCTAAAACAACATCATATGAAAGACCGAACCCGACGCATTTCCCCTCACAATTATTAAGGGTTCCTGGGTTAAGAGGTGATATGTAAACCTGTGAAACAGGGGATACCCAGGTGCGGATACAAACAGTACCTGGTTTTCCCAACGGTCAAAGGGATACCCCAGGTGTAAATATAAACAGATGGTTTTATACCTGGTTCTCCCAAAAGGTCTGGCTTCTACTGATGATGAGGGCAACTACTGATAAATGCAGTAGCCCTTAAATAGATCCCAAAGAAATAAGATATACCAATACTATCATTTACTTTACATCACATGTGTTCCAAAACGGCGCGCTCAAACAGCAAATTCCCAGCTGCGCATGCGCCCGTGATGTCACTTCCGGAAGCGGGTCAGTGGAACGCATTTGCGCTGCAATGACAACCTGCGCGTGCGCTCAAGGTCACTGACAAGTAGTTCAGTCGGGGCCCGGCGATTTTCTTTTTCCCCCCAAGGAAGTACCCGGGGAAGGGCTCTCCCGCTAAATGAAAAGGGCCACGTTTGCGAGACACCCCGCCCCGGGGACCGTGATTTCCCTTTTTCAAATAAATTAAGTTTAATTGCTAATGAAGGTGCCTTTAAATTTTCCATAGATTTAAAACAAAACCCACACAAATCGCAAAAAAGGGAAATTAGAGGGACGCCCATATTTTTTAAAGGGAAAGCTAAAACCAGGAAAAATATAAAAAATATAAAAGGGAAGGTTATTAACTTTAAAAAGTAAGGGGTAAATAATGTTTCATAAAAGAATCCTCAAGGGAAATAAACAAAACCAACCGGGGGTTTTATAAAAAAATTAAAGAAGCCCAAATTTTGGTAAACCCCAAAATGACCAACATTTGGGAAACTCCCCCAATCGAAACAAAAAAAGGGGAGGATCAAAAAAGGAATCCGAACAAAAAATCCCCTTTAATCTTGGTCACAAACCCCAAAAAATTAAAAGGGGCAAAAATTAAAAAAATGGAACGGGAAACCCTCAGAAAAAGCATGCAAAATAAAAGGGTCTCGGGGAGACCGCCAGGACTCAATAAACCCCCATCCGTTTGGATCCTTTCCCGTCTCTTTTCTTAGTATTTTTTTGCCCCAAAAAAATTTTTCCCCCCTTTTGGTGATGGTCCCTCACTACTTTTAATGACATTTTTAAAATTTTTAAAAATCTTAAAAAATTTCCTTTGTGAAATTCATGAAAAATGACGTGCTAAGGAGGGGATCCCCTTTTATGTTTAAAATTTAAAGCGTTTTCCCCTATACGTCTTTCCCAAATTGTCCCCCTTTGTTTTTTCCAATGTTGTCCTTTTTTCAAAGGGCAGGTTTCCCCAATACACCACCCCCTTTCCTTATTACAATTGGCCCAAAAACTCTTATGCATACTCTTTACCATCCAAAAACACTAAAAAGGGAAAACTTTGGTTTGCTTAAACACTTGGGAAAGGGTATGCAATCAGAACCGCATCTTAAAAATTTCCCCCTTAGGTTTTCCCATTAATCCCTTTTTCCCCTGTTCAAAATGATATTCAAAGTGACTGTGGGGCCAAAAAGGTCCCCTAAGAAAAATCGGCCCCTTTTCAGTAAGTCTTTTGGGGGGAATTGGGGATGTAAATTTTTCCAAATCTGGGGCCATCTGTAAAAAAGCGCCAATAAATTTCCCCAAAAAACTCAACCACTTCTTGGGTTTTTTTTTATCAAAAAGTGGCCAACAGCCTGGCTTTTACTCCCTCCATTATTCCTTTGACCACTCTTTCCTCTGGATTCGGAGGACGTTCTCCCCTTGCCCCCAGTGAAAAACTGGTAGCTGAGGTTAAACTTCTTGGGATAACCCGATTAAAACTTATTTTAATTGTTAATAACACTTTTGTATTTTTTGTATTTTTGCCTGGCAAGCTTCCCCCTTTTATCACTATGGGTGTCCCATCTAATTTCTTATTTGCTTTTGTGTGGTTATGTGTAATCTAGGGACCAGTTAAGGCGTCATTAGAAATTTTATCTTAGTGATATAAAGGCAAATTTGGGGGTCCGGGCGGGGGGTGTCTGGCAAGCGCTGGTTTTTCATTGAGCGCAGAGCTTTTCCAGGGGACTAGTTTCCCCCGGGAAAAATGCATCGCGGGGGCGACGAACTACTTGTCGGTGACCTTGTGCACGGCAGGTTGTCGTTGGAGCGCAAAGCGTTCCCCTGACCCCTTCTGGAAGTGACATCAGGGGGCATGTGCACTGGGAATTTGTGTTTACGCGCCGTTTTGGAACACATGCGATGTAAAATAAGTGATAGTATTGGTATATCTTTTTTCTTTGGGATCTATTTAAAGGGGTCTCATTTATCATTTTTTGCCCTCATCATCAGTAGGAGCCAGCCTTTGGGAGAACCCGGTAGTACCATTTGTTTAATTTGCACCTGGGTATCCCTTTGACCGTTGGGGGAAAATCAGGTACGTTTGTATCCTTACCTGGGTATCCCCTGCTTTACAGGTTACATATTTCCTCTTTTCCCCGAGAAACCCCCGAATAATTGTGAGGGGGGAAAGCGTCGGGTTCGGGTTTTCATAAGATGTTTTTTAGCTTTTTAGATCTTTACAGGATATACCTGAAAGTATGGGATTCCGGGGCCCTTCTTTTTTGGGGCATGTCCCCCACATTATTGGTTGCCCTGATTATTTTCTCATGGTATTCTTTACCGTTTTGGTTTATAGGTTTTGAAATTTTTCCACTTCACCCTTAGGGATTAATTAATGCTTAAGCATTCATAAGGTATCTTTGAGTGGGATTTGTTATATTTTTAAAGCAAAAACTATTAAAAAAGGTATATTTTAATTGGGGTTACACTTTTTGCTGTGACTTTTTTGAATGCACATGAGGCAGATTTGCTGTGGATTTTTCTAGGTTGACTTGAATGGGAAAAGGTAAAATCTTCAGGAAAGGGCTTATCTACAGATTACCTTTTCACATTGAAGTCAATGTAGCAAATCCATCCCATGTGCCTTCGTTCTTAAAGGGACACTCACACTTAAAGTGTGAGAAAATCTTACCTCATGTACAATTTAGCCTAGAAACATCCATGGATAAAGTACTAGTATTCACTTCAAGAAGGTTTTCTCCCTAGGCTGTTTCACAGACAGTGTTAAAACACAAGGTACATGTGCTGTGAGGACTGAAAACAATAGCTTATCTGTAATCTTGTTAGTGATCGTTTGCTCGGGAGCTCAGGGCCCTCTATGGCTTGAGCTCACTCCCTGCTCTAAGCTCTCATCGGACAGAGTTATGGTCAAGGAACCATAAAAACCTGTGTACACCCAGAGCACACTAAATATATCTTATCTCCTGACGAAAGTAAAAATTTTTGACCAAGGTATTTAGAAAAAGTCTTCATTGAACTGTCCTTTCATGTTGAAAGCCAATTTTTGAAGGGGTTGACCAATCATAGCAACCATCCAGAGCCCAGACAGGCAGTGTTAAAGCCACCATCTTTAATAAACACCCTTGTGCATAGTTTGTACAAAGCAGAGGAGAGTAGTAATGCCGTTCCCTAGTGGTTAAGTACTCTGGGAGGAGGGGAGATAAAAAACCAAGAGGGGTGAATTGAAACTTTTGCAAGTAAAGAGTTAATATGTAATTGGTGTTACCCCTCTATAAATCTGATTAAAATATCTCACTTATCCCTGAAGCTGAACACCAGAAAAGATATTTGTCACATTCCCGAAAAAACCTGGGAATTTTTTTTTTTTTATGATACAGTCAATGACACCATTAGAAATTACAACTCTAGGTCCACCATGTTCAGGGCCCCACCTGTTGCCCCATACAGGCCAGTCCAAGCCTGGACATATAGGTATGTAGTATGGCCCAGAGGTCTCCAAGCTCTGTATTGCAATATACAACAGGCCTCACCCCCCCACAAGTCTGACTAATCCTACAAAAAAAAAATGCACCAATAGGGAAATGTTGCAACCGTCCCCCACTGTAAAAACCCCAAAAGACAAAGATTACCCCCAAATTTTGTTTTTTCACACAGTTTCTTTGTGGGAAATCTTCCGAAACTTTTTTCCAGCCGAAATAAGAAGAAAAAGCACAACACAAAAGAACAGATCCGACGGCCACCCGACCCACACTGAGGGGTCCTGGTCCCACTAATCCTGAGGCTTGGGGCACCCTTTTTCCCATTGGGGCCTGGTTGGGTTTGGTTGCAGTCACTATAATGGGACCCAGTGTGGCCACACCATGTTCCTCTAGATGAGAACCTGTCAAATAGGAATAAAATAAATATTCTATGACAATCCCAACTAATCTTCAGCACCTGCCACATCTTACACCATCAAGACCTACAATACTAGTTCTAATTTAACAAAATGAGCCACAGATTAGAGTCTACATGTTTTTGACTTATAATCAAAATGTGGTATGCTTAACCATTGCTGAAACAAAGGAAAATCTTGAGTGTAAAGCATTCTCAGGGAAAAGCAAGCCCAAACCCAATGTCGAAATATGGCCCACCACCCCAAACTTCCCGATCTGGTGATCCCCCCACATCTCCTTCCCAAATGATCTTTTTTCCCCCTTGGGATGAGCCCCATTGTCTTCTCTGGCCTCCAGTTAGTAGCACAGTTCCCATGTGGACAGCACTGGCAGATGCTACGGGAAAGCCTTCCACAGGTGACCAACTAGAAGAGATGGAGAGTCAACCATTGACTAATCGTCCAACACTGGCAATGTTTAGACATTAACCTAAGATACTCACAATTGGGCAAGATCTTACCTGCTAGATTCCTTGTTGTAGGAGCAGGCCTTGTTCATTGGGTCAGGGGTCTGGTCAATGGGAGCGGCTCTCAGGGAACAGGTGATATAGATCTGGGACAACACAATTTCCAAGAGTCACTTCTCTATGACCCACAATGCAAATTTTCATAAACCAAGGTATCATATTGCCCTAAAATGACTGAAAACTTGTCCTTCAGATAAAGGTACTTATTGTGGAAGTCAGGGACTAGATGGTTTCCTGAAAGGAGCCTCAGAGAAAACACTAGACCCATATAGGCTTCACCCACCCACACTTACCAGAGAGACAGGACTCTCAGCGAACCTGAAGGCATCAACCATGAAGCGAAGCTTGTCTGCCTCAGACCTTGGAGACACAAAGACTGAAGAGGAATCTTCTTGCATCCATCACCGGGACACCTGTAGAGCAGATTACTTGTAGATAATAGGCTCCTGGAAGACTCCTACAGTATTGATGGTGGTAACTCACCCATTTTTAGAGATGATGTCATAACTAGGAGTGGAGGTCACATCTGGGGTAGTGGTGGCCACACAACTATCAACGAGCAGGGTCATCGGGACGTGGTTCTGAGTGTCCAGAGAGGCTTCTATGTGTAACGGTCACCAAGTTGGAAGCCCGGGGAGGATATCGGAGTGCTCCAGTCCTCTGAAGAGAAGATACCACAGTATTAGGGCAAACCAAGAGCCTGGACAACACTACCTTAGTACTGGAAAGGGTCTTCACCAGTCATGAGACGCAAGCCAAAGACCAGCCGCTCTTCTGAGGTCACTGTGGTGCTGAATGGAAGCCATGTTGGCTTGATGGGGTTACTGCTCACATTGCCATGTCTAGACAAGAAAGACCATTAAGGAGACTAGCCTATGGAGTAATCATTGGATACATTTAGTTCCTGCTTTTCCAGTCTCTAGAACATGGCAGTGACTAGCTATATCACTGAGCAAGTAAAACAGAACAAGTTACCAGATGGTGATCGGGCCCTCTTGAAGTGACCAACAACACCATTGACTAGGATATTATAGCAATGGTCTTGGATCATTGACAGTCTGAGGAGCCAAACATTAGTCAGGGGTGAGTGGTTACAGTCAAAGGCAGTAGATTTCAGGATGCCCAAAGCCCTTGTGCCCAATGACTAGTCTCTGCAGTGAAAAACATGGTAGTCATCCAGGTGACTTTTTGGCTTGACATTGATCTCTTCTAGTTGCTAATGGCCATCATGGACAAGCTTGGACTGGCCCACAGGGGAAACCCCCAATCCCCTTCAACCAGCATCAGGTTATAGATAAGGAGTCACTGAGAAGCTCAGTTCAGTACAATACAATCTCTCACATTAAATGTTTATGCATTCTGAGCTCAGGAGTCCAGTGGGTGGTGCCATTTGAGGATTTATCTCTATTACCAAGTAACACTTCCCAGTGGACTCCTTAGCCAAGAAGTCATAGTGATATTAGTATATAAAGTAAGTGCCAAGTAATATCTCACCTCACTTATGAGTCATCTACCCTCCCCCAACAAGTCTACATATCAGTTGGCTTCAGTCCTAACAATCATGGCAGATCAGATGACTTAATATTGAGAGGAGTCAGTGCTACATAAGATACAAGCCAGACAACTCTATAGAAACCAATAGGGACCCTTACGTAAAGTGTTACCCAGAATTAAAGGATCTCCTGTACCAGAAATTACATTCCTTCTACTTCCAAATAACAGCTCTTCTTTCTAGATTAAAGCAGTCGCCTCACTACAAGGATCGCTGCTTTTTATGTTAAAGATCTTGCAAAAACAAGTCGCTCTGCAATATGTGTCCATTAACAGTGTCCTACCTATTCCTAGATATCCCCTCTTGTATGGGCTGCATCAGCTCCTCAAGTCGCTATAGCTACAGACCTGTTCAATCTCTCCTGATAGGCTGCCAGCACTGGTTGCTATATCTACAGACCTGGCTTCTACTGCATGTACCAATATGAAGTGTAATGACTCCAATAATTAGCATATAAAGATTTTTATTCCAAAAAATACATTATAAATACAAAAAGATTCAGCTATCACAACTGAAAACCTTCAAAAACATTTAAAAACACAAAATACCCCCCCAATACAAATATTGGTGACACATCCCTCACCCAAAGTTAACAAAACAGTTAAATTGGAAAGATGCATATAAATATACACATCACAGATGAAGTGATCAAAAATGCACCAAACCCCCCCCCAAAAAAAAAAGATAAAATACAAAAAACCTATATTTCAATTCATTACCAAAGTGGTGGATATGTCACCAAGGAGGGTATTAGCCTCGACGCGCAACTAGCCTCTTGAGAAAGCTCACGGCGAATCGCGTGTCGAGTCTAATACCCTCCTTGGTGACATATCCACCACTTTGGTAATGAATTGAAATATAGGTTTTTGTATTTTTATCTTTTTTTTTGGGGGGTCGGGGGTTTGGTGCATTTTTGATCATTTCATCTGTTATGTGTATATTTATTATGCATCTTTCCAATTTACTGTTTGTTAACTTTGGGTGAGGGATTTTGTCACCAATATTTGTATTGGGGGTATTTTGTGTTTTTAAAGTTTGATTGTTTCAGTTGTGATAGCTGAATCTTTTTGTATTTATAATGTATTTTTTGGAATAAAAATCTTTATATGATAATTATTGGAGAGTCATACTTCATATTGGTACATGTTTATGGTATGGCGACTTATACTCCTATTTAGACCAGTTTTTGAATTGGTACTGGCTTCTACTGCAGCCTAGTGGAAGCCAGTAAACATGCCCCTGAATGCAAAGTGAAACCAAGACAACAGGACTGAGGTGAGTAAATGTAGTGAGACAACCCCTTTAAGCTCCTTGGAAATGCCCTCCCAACCTCCATTGCCTTGTACTGGTAGAGACTCACCTTGGGTAGAAGCACAAAATGGGAACCTCAGCAGAGTTGAACCTTACAATGGCAGCATTACTGGAGGCTGTGGGGTGGTATCTCAGCATGGCGTAGTAGAGCAGCATTTCTGGAGTCATCTAGATGAAGAAGATCAGAGGAGTCACCTGGGTCATATTTCAGAAATCAGAAGAATATCGGCTTGAGATAAACACTATAAGAACACCTTCTTTACTAGATGCTGACTGGCTGTGGACTATAAGTGTCCGTGCAGGTCAAGAGATGGCTATGAACCATAGCTAGCTCACCACTGAGAAGGTAGGGACGATTACCATCCTGGTCTACTCAATTGTTCCAGATGTCAGCGGTCACCTGGGCTCCGTAGCTGCTGGGTCTTCTCAGATCAGCTCTACAGAAAGATCAGGGGATGCATTTCCACTAAAACTGGGGCTAATATGCCAACCTCCATTACAGAGAAGAGGGAACATTTGTAAGAAAGTCCCCAAGGCCTTTGACTTTACAACATGCAAAGAAGTGTGTGGGGGCAAGTTAAAAATTACTACTAACAGCAACTATTAGCCCCACACAACCTTTAAAAAAACAAAAACAAAAAAAAAAACACCCACACATTATATATATATATATATATATATATATACACACACATAATGGAAAACCAAAAATTAGAGAATTTATTTTAGCACCACCTTTGCTGCTAAAATAACAATGAAGTAAACAAATTCAGATCTACTACATCCTTAAGACTAAACTGGACAGAAATGCTGGGAGGAAAGGAGTACAGGGCAGATACAATATAGAAACCACTAATATTCTGGCAGCTCTGTCAATATTTAGAAGACTTCAGTGATCACTTACATCTAGGGTGTTCCCACAATCCTGAAGACCATTTTCAAAGACCACAACAGAGTCTGTAGACTGTGCACCAGGAGAGCAGGTCCCCAGGGCCAGGTCTGAGGGCTTCACCAGCTTCCCATTACCAAAGAAGTCTCTCCTCACCATCACCACCATCTTGTCCTCACCACACTGCACATTGATAGGGGAGGATGGAGATGCTGGAGACTGACGTGACTGAGAGCTTCCTACAGAATAGCTGGGGCCCCATCCAGACACAGGGCGAGGAGCTCTGGGGGCACCAAATCCACCAAAACCAGACACTGACTGAGCCCGAGACCAAGGGTTTGCTCTAGGAGAGCCCAATCTAGATGCAGACTGTCCAAGTGCTCTAGAAGATCCCCGTCCATGCTGCTGACTCCTCCACCAAGTGTCTGACTGGCGCTGGGCTCTAACCAAGGAACTGCTGAAGCCTAATCCATAGAGAAGAACCACTAAGCACCAACTACACCCAGCCCACAGCTCCATCCTGACTGCAGGACAAGTCATACAAGGAAAGGGTGGAGGAGCCGAGCTTTATACCCGTCCCACCTCCACCTGACGCCTCATTACCCTCAGCTGGAAACACAATCATTAGTGGAGACCAAGGCAGGAGCACAAGGAGATGAAGGGTGACCTTAGGAAGGATCCACACTTTGCTATTTTAGTATCATTTTTTAAGCATATTAAAAAAAATAAAACAAAATAAAGCAACCAGATTTTAACTGGAAGTCAATAGTCAGATGTAAAGTGCACTACAGACCTGGCTGTTTTTTAATGTATTTTTAGGCCGCGTTCAAATGATGTATTGTGACGCATACAGGATGTGCCGCAACATGTGTTCATTGTGCTGTTGAAAGTGCATAATTTCAACTGTGCAAATGACGTGTTTGACCCCAAGGTCACACCTGTGCCTCCTATACATTACTATTTGCCTCGCCTATGTGCCTGACAGGTCACTTATTTTAGACGTACGCTAAGTTACAATCGTAAAATACATGGTCTGTGACTGAAGCCGTGTATTTCCATTGATGTCTATGACAACTGTATTGTCCATAGTTTGGGCCGTGTTTCAGAACATATTTCTGCAAAAATTGCACCCAAAAGATGCACAAACATACAACCCAAAAGACGCAGTGTGAACACCCCCTTAGTTCGGACTTTGAATGCGTTCATTTGATGTGTTGCAGTTCTTCCCTGCTTTAGTTGTAGTGTTGTTTTAGACATATTTGGCTCCCCATAGACCTACCTTATTTTTTTTTTTTTTTACAAAACCAAAAAAAGTCGAGTGATTTTTGCTGCACTTTTTTGTAGCATTTTCCCACAGTGACGGATCCCATGACTGGTGCTGGTGAAAAATGCACCAGAGGAAAGAAAAAAAATTTGGGATAGACACTTTTTGCTAAAAAAAAACCCCATATGAAAACTGCACTAAAAAAACCCCTAAAAATAAAGGAAAAAAAATTCCAAACTATTTTTTGCAGCCATAAAGTCTATGCAAAGAAAGTGTGAGGGGGCCCTGAGGGTGGTTTCAAACTTTGCATTTTTTCAAGATTTTTATTTTTTTTAAAACTGCAGCAGTCAGATTTAGGCTGAGAGTGAAAAAGCAAATATAAAACACTACAGATAAAGCTTTTTTTCTTGTAGATTTTCTTGTTTAGTGTTTTTTGGATCCGTTGCAGTCTCCCCCACTCCCAGCTGCTGTAGGTGCAGCACTTTTTTCAGGCGGTTTGTATCTTTCTTTCTCCCCATAGACTTCCATTAGGGGATGTTCACACAGCTTATTTTGCCACGTAATTGCGGGCATATTGCGCTCTAATACGGGCGAGATGCGCGCCGCAATTATCTCATAGAGAACTATGGATTACACCTTGTCCCCCCCGCTCGTACAATACGATCGTTTTGTACTCGCGGGGAGATGTGACATGTCAATTATTTGCGGCAAATATGCGCCGCGAGTAATGAATGTCAATGGGGCGGGCGGACTGCCGCCCCCCCCTGCTTACGCGCTGATCAGCGCGACTTCCAAAACACCCAGTGTATTGCGGGGCGTACTGTACGCACCACAATTACGCCGTGTGAACATACCCTTAGATTTTTTTTTTTTAACAAAACCCCAACACGACCTGGGTGCCTGGGGGGGTTGCCGTTTTCAGCATTTTTTTTTTTTTGTAGTGTTTTTCCACATTGGAGATCCTGCCAGAGTCACCTGATTTCTGATTTGGAAAAATCACCCTTTTTCCAAAAACTGCATGAAGCATAGGAAAAAAAAAAAAAAAAAAGTCTACCGTTTGTTTTGAAGTTGTTTTTTTTTCTTTTCTTGCCCAAAAAAATTATGCAAAATGTAAATGCGGAGGAGGCCTCAGGATAGGGGTTCCCGTTGCATTTTTTGGAAAGCGGCCGCTGCAGTTTACAATTCAGTTTTTTCAGCATAAGCCAGAAGTGTCCCCGGCCGACGGGAGAGGTCGGAGTCTTCATTTATATTCCCAGCCCCTCCTGAATCCATTTCTGGCTTCACCTAAAAAAAACTAAATGAAAAACTGATCCAAAAACAGAATAGTTTAAAATAAAATCCTCTGAGTGAGACCATCCTGCGTCCGGTGAGGTTTATGAACCCGACCACTGCTGCCCAGATAGTATAATGGCTGCGAGCGCGGCCCGGTCTCGCCTGGTCCCTAATTATCATGGACATTGGAGGGAGATCTACATCAGCCGGATCCTCCCTGGTAGGGGCGATGCATCCACAGCCAAGGGACTCTTCTCTCTGTATAGGGGACACACTTTCTCCACCTTGGCCATTGCCTCCAGCGCTCCCCACAGCTTGCTGATCTGGTGGAATATTTCTGGATCCAGAGATCACTCCCCGGGCATCACCTTAGGCAGTCAGCTGCTGTGACCCCCGTATGTGGAGCGCTGACCTATAGGGGAGGTTTGCTTTGTGCCTATGTCAGGGTACGTTTCGGATGCGCTTTTGATACTAGAAGCGCATCCGAAAAATGCAATGGCTTTAAATTTGTAATGTAAATACACTAAATCGGCCGCTAGAGGTCACTTTTGATGTAGAACTGTTTGAACTTTAGTAACCTTATGATCTACATTTTCACTAAGGCTATGTTCACACGGCAATAATTATGGGACGCATTTCACCCGCAATTACACCGTGTGCTCAGGAGCCCGCCGGCCCCATAAACATGTATTATTCACGGCGTATACGCGCCGTGGATAAGTATCATGTCACTTTCTCCCCGCTCACCGTATTGTCTGAGCAGGGAGAGGAGGCGTAATCCAGAGTTCTCTATGAGAACTGTAGATTACCGTAATGATTGGGATTTATCTTGCCCCGTATTTAGCGCAGTACGGTGCAAAATACGTCGCAATAATTGCCATGTGAACATAACCTTAGAGTGGAATGTGGTTTAGGTGTAATGTAAGAGAAAAATCCAATAGAGGGCGCTCACAGCAGTTTAAATGTGTCATCTTATAAATCTCTTTTTTTGTATATATTGCATTATATAAAAGCAGTTTTTTAGTATAGAATGGGTGTTTATAGAAGTTTCATAAAAATTAAATTTTTTAACTGTTTTAGATTATAGAATGTTGAGTGGTTTCAGTACAATACTAAAACATTCTAGAATAGAACTCATAAATTAAAAAACTTCTATATAGAATGTTTTAGTATTATACTGAAACCACTCATTCTATAATGAACTAAAACATTTATAAATTAAAAACTTCTATAAACACCTATTCTATACTAAAAAAAACTGCTTTGATATAATTCAATACATATAAAAAAGTGATTTATGAGATGACACATTTAAACTGAGCGCCCTGTATTGGATTTTCTCTTACATTACAACTAAACCACTTTCCACTCTAAGTGAAAATGTAGGTCATTAGGTTACTAAAGTTCAAATAGTTCTGCTACATCAAAATGAGACCTCTAGGGGCCGATTTAGTGTATTACACTAAAGATTCAAACTTTTCAAACTACAACCTCTTTGGATGGTATCACTTGTGAATAGTCTCAAGTTCTTTGCCTGCATTTTATCTAGTGTATACATATTGAAAAACAGACCGAAAAACACATGCAAAAAAAAAAAAAAAAAAAAAAAACGCATCAGCTGTTGCATTTTTTTGATACGTTTTCTCTTCTAGTGAAGACCGGATCAAAAACAGATCCGAAACGTCATGTGAACATATCCTATGGGAGCTTTCACACAGCGCAGTTTTGGCTGCACGCCAATTAAACTGCCTTTATTACCAGCAAGCTTCTTTCAGTTGTCTAAATTGTTCATAAAGGTGCTTTCACAGTGCGTTTTGTGCAGGAAGGCACAGAAATTAATGCTGTATATTACTGCACAAAAATTGCGATTTTACCGTGATTTTTGAGCAGCAATGTACAGCATTAATTGCTGTGCCTTGCTGCACAAAAATGCATTGAAAAACCACAACAGTGTGTGAAAGCTTCCTTAAGTTAGTAATCAATGACTGTGTGACGTCTTGTGGATACAAACACACTGATTACTCACTTTCCAAACAGTTTAGATAAGTGCAAAAGGCTTGCTGGTAATAAAGGCAGTTTAATTGGAGCATGGTTAAAACTGCACCAAAACTGCGCTGTGTGAAAGCAGCCCAAGACTGTTCACAAATAAACACTTTTGTCTCCATTTTCCTCCACAGTCAGTTCACTTCGCTGGAGATGAGCTGCAATACCAGAAGCCTAAATCTAATAGATTGTAAGCTCTCACGAGCAGGGCCCTCACACCTTGTGTCTCATTTGTAAGTACTTTTAATGTGTAATGACTATGTTTACCCTTGAATTTGAAAGTGCTGTGTAATACGATTATATATATATAAAGATTATTATTATTATTTACACCCCCTACATAGAGTCCTTGGAGAAAGCAGCACAGTATTAGAATACATGGCAGAGGGCTGGGACTATGGTGCCCCCTTTTGAAACCAAGCTCTCATCTTCCGGGTCCTACTTGTATACCGAGATTCCCAGGGAGCACTGCAGGGCTTAATCCTTCCTGCACCTTCCAGTTCACCAATCAAGGAGAAGCCCTGGTTTCTGAACAACCTTTTAGGAGAGGTGAAGCCAAATATTGTCCCTACAAACATTTATATTCCAGAGAACAGTCTGGATAGTGATGGACAAGCCATAGAGAGGTCTCCAAAATCCACAGTACAGACCTGCATGGTGACCAGCTCTCACCCTCTGCACCTTGTAGACTGGTCTTACATAGTGGGCAAGATTTTCCATATTGATTGCTTTCTGTTACCCACTGCAAGAAGATCCATGGACACAGATTATCCCAAACGTGTTTATTTCTACACAGATTCTTTGTGGGAAAATCTTTTCAGAAGAAATTTTCCAGTCACAGTAAAAACAACAACCACTACAAAAGAGACAGATCCAATGGCCACCAGCACCCACAGCTGTAGAGGGTCCTGGTCCACACTCCTCCTGGAGGCTTGGGCGACACCTTCTCCAGAGACCTGGTCGGGTTCTGCTCCAGTCACTATAATAGGACCCAGTTTGGCCACACCATGTTCCTTTGGAGGAGAACCTGTCACATAGTAAAATGTAGAGTATTGACAACAATACCGACTGCTGCTAAAACAAATCAGCATGTGCCCCATCTTATACCATAAAGACTAATACAGTGAGCCCCAGATTGGTACGATAAACTCTTCAATACCCAATATCTACCACACAGATATCTGTAGCCTAAACCTGCAGACTTCAAAGTATTGTTTTACACATCAAAGTCTTGTACAGTGTCTAAGTTGACACTCAGATAATGAGCAAGCCATTTTCATCAAGCCAATATATCAGGGTATAGTCCACAGCCAAACATGCTACAGATCTGGTGACTCACCAACATCTCTCTTCCCGAATGATCTCGGCCTCCCTTGGGATGAGCCCCATCGCCTTCTCTGTTCTCCAGCTCCAGCAGTTGCACAGTTCCCAGTGGCACAGCACTGACAGATGCTACTGGAGCCTTCCACAGGCAACCAACTAGAAGAGATGGAGAGTCAACCATTAACTAATCATTCAACACTGGCAACATCTATCCCAATATACTCACAATTGGGCAAGATCTTACCTACTAGATTCCTTGTTGTAGGAGCAGGCCTTGTTCATTGGGTCAGGGGTCTGGTCAATGGGAGCGGCTCTCAGGGAACAGGTGATATAGATCTGGGACAACACAATTACTAAGAGTTACTTCTCTAGGATCCACAATGCAAATTTTGAGAAACCAAGGCTGCAGTAGCTTGAGGGCCATGTAAAACCTTGTTCTTCAGATACAGGCCCTTAAAGGGGTTGTCTCACTACATTGATTCATCTCACCTCAGTCCTGGTTTCACTTTGAATTCAGGGGCATGTTTACTGGCTTCTACTAGGCTGCAGTAGAAGCCAGGTCTGTAGCTATAGCAACCAGTGCTGGCTGCCTATCAAGAGAGATCAAACAGGTCTGTAGCTATAGCGACCTGAAGCAGCCCATACAAGAGGGGATATCTCGGAATAGGTAGGACACTGTTAATGGACACATATTGCAAAGTGACTTGTTTTTGCAAGATCTTGAACATAAAAAGCAGCGATCTTTGTAGTGAGACAACCCCTTTAATGTAATTATTGTGGAAGCCGGGGAATAGATGAAGATAAGCTGAAAGGAGCCTCAGAGAAAGCACCAGACCCATATATACATCACCCAACCTCACTTACCAAAGAGACAGGACTGTCAGCAAACCTGAAGGCATCAACCATGAAGCGAAGCTTGTCTGCCTCAGACCTTGGAGACACAAAGACTGAAGAGGAATCTTCTTGCATCCCGTCCACCAGACACCTGTAGAGCAGATTACTTGTAGATAATAGGCTCCTGGAAGACTCCTACAGTATTGATAGTGGTAACTCACCCATTGTTAGAGATGAGGTCATAACTAGGAGTGGAGGTCACATCTGGGGTAATGGTGGCCACACAACTATCAATGAACAGGGTCATCGGGACGTGGTTCTGAGTGTCCAGAGAGGCTTCTATGTGTAACAGGTCACCAAGCTGGAAGACCGGGGAGGATATCGGAGCACTCCAGTCCTCTGAAGAGAAGATACCACAGTATTAGGGCCAGACAAGAGACTGGGCACCACCACCTTAGTACTGGAAAGGGTCTTACCAGTCATGAGATGCAAACCAAAGACCAGCCGCTCTTCTGAGGTCACTGTGGTGCTGAATGGAAGCCATGTTGGCTTGATGGGGTTACTGCTCACATTGCCATGTCTAGACAAGAAAGACCATTAAGGAGACACCAGATAAGTTTAGTTCTTGCTTTGCTAGTCTCCAGAACATGATCGTGATCAGCTACAGTACTGAGCAGGTAAAACCGAAGGGATCAGAGGGTAACAAGGTGTCCAATAAACTTGATTGTGATATTATATGGTGACTGATCCAAGATCATCGCGATGCGGTGTCCAATACTAGTCAGGGATGTGGGGGTGGCTTGGGCATGATCAGTAGTTGCTATAACCCTTCTGCCTAACGACAAGTCTAAGCACTGAAAATCATGGTGGTCAGCCAGTAGACCATTTGCCTAGACATGGATCTCTTCTAGGTGTGAATGGCCGTCAAGTTTGTCAGCTTTGGTAATTTTCCCCCACCAAGGTCCTTTCATCCCCTTAAGGATGAGACTCTCTCCCCACCTCCCAAGAGCCTTCCAACCCCTCTCCATCATCTACATAGACATGTGAGTGATTGTTTTGTGGGACAAGATGTACTTTTTAATGGCATCATTAGCTGTACCACAATGTATGGGTAAACCCAAAAAATCTAAGTGGGGTGGACTTATGTATGCCAAGCTTAGTAGTCCAGTAGGTGGTCCCGATTTGGTAATCTGTATTTATATAGCGCCAACATATTCCGCAGCACATTACAATGTAGAGGGTATAAGTACAGAAAAACCAGACATTACATTATAGAAAGGCTACTGACAAATCAGACACTGGTGTGAGGGCCCTGCTCGCAAGAGCTTACAATCTATGAGGGTGCCTGGGGGAGAAGTGCTGAATTTACAATGGTCCAGCCATGTGACATAAATAGGGGGTGGTTTACATAAAAATTGGGAGAACCTGCCACCCTGACGGTACATCTATATACAGATAAGTGCCTGTGGGTGCCTTAGTGTAGGGAGTGACAGAAATGTGTGCGATAGAAGGTGTGGGTTAGCAGTTAGGGATCTTGGTAGGCCTGCCTAAGAAGATGTTTCAGGACACTTAAAACTGCGAAGGCTGGGATTGTGCCTGATGGTACGTGGTAGGATGTTCCAGAGAATGGGTGCAGCACGTGCAAAATCTTGAAGACGGGCATGGGAGGTACGGATGATTGTGGTCTGTAGTTTGATGTCCACAGCAGAGCGACCAGGGAAGGTGGTAGACAGAGATGAGGGAAGAGATGTGTGTGTGTGTGTTTTAGTGAGGTTTAGTTGGAGATAGAGAGAGGACATGATGTCAGAGACAGCGGACAGACAATCACTGGTGTTTTGTAGCAGGGCAGGAGTGAGGTCTGGTATTTGACACATGCTACCAAGTAGGACCGCCCACTGGACTCCTAACCTCAGGATACATAGTTTCTGCACTGAATCACTAGGTACACCAAGATACAAGCCAAGCATATAATTATGTTAGTCAACACTATAGAACCCAGTAGGGACATTTACATTGCGTTATCCAGATTTGAAACATCTCCTGGACCATTTGCTTTCAGGCCATGAACTACAGCCCTTCTACTTCCAAGTAACATCCCTTCTTACTAGATAGAGCGCTTTGGAAATGCCCTCCCAGCCCCCAGTGCTACAGGGCTCCTGTACTGGTAGATATTCACCTTGGGTAGAAGCACAGAATGGGAACCTCAGCAGAGTTAAACCGGACAATGGCAGCATTTCTGGAGGCTGTGGGGTGGTATCTTAACATGGCATAGTAGAGCAGCATTTCTGGAGTCATCTAGAACAAGAAGATCACAAAAGGAGTCACCTGGGTCATATTTCAGAGAACAGAAGAATATCTGCAGGAGCTTCACACCAGAAGACTATCAGGGAGATGGTTCTTACACCCATGGCCACCATTGTATTTGAAGCTTCCCAGCAGGTATATGGGGCTCTGTTCCATCTGTAGTATCATTGGAATGGATCCTTTAAGGAAAACAGTAAATCCTCACCAGATAATATCTAGTCCAGCAAATTTCTAGTATGGTTATAAAGTGAGCCAAGCCCCATGTCATAACGCATGAGGATGGCCCACTTATCGCACCATCTATAGGATAGGCCATCAATGTGGGTCCCAGAGGTGCACCCTGTACCTCTTGAAAAGTGGTTGGAATTTCCCATTACATTTAGTGGGAATTCACAGTACAACCAAGCAGCTATTGATCTGCCGTCAGTGTGCATGGTGGGGACACCATTTCATGTAGAACATGATTAACCAAAACTCAGTTCTGCTGCATCTTTCAGATTAAACTGGACAGAAAGGCTTGAAGGCTAGAGGGGAAAGGAGGACTCCCCAAAAACAAAACATAGGGCAGATTCATCATACAATAGGCTATAAATAAATAGCTGAAAGTAATAACAAGGGGCACCATTAGGGCAGTTTTGGCAGAATAACCACATACATGCACAGGGCCCTCTAATACAGTACAATATATGAATTGGGGCCCTAACATTCTGGCAGCTCCATTTATATCTAGAGGGAAGAATTCAGGTCTCACTTACATCTAAGGTGTTCCCACAATCCTGAAGGCCATTTTCAAAGACCACAACAGAATCTGTAGACTGCGCACCAGGAGAGCAGGTCCCCAGGGCCAGGTCTGAGGGCTTCACCAGCTTCCCATTACCATAGAAGTCTCTCCTCACCATCACCACCATCCTGTCCTCACCACACTGCACACTGATAGGGGAGGATGGAGAGGGGGTAGGTTGGAAAAGCTGCCGTGACTGATGTCCTCCAAGATACCTGGAGCCCCATCCAGACACAGGCTGAAGAGCTCTGGGGGCCCCAAAACCAGACACAGGCTGAAGAGCTCTGGGGGCCCCAAAACCAGACTGAGCCCGAGACCAAGGGTTTGCTCTAGGAGAGCCCAATCTAGAAGCAGACTGTCCAAGTGCTCTAGAAGATCCCCATCCATGCTGCTGACTCCTCCACCAAGTGTCTGACTGGCGCTGGGCTCTAACCAAGGAACTGCTGAAGCCTAATCCATAGAGAAGAACCACTAAGCACCAACTACACCCAGCCCACAGCTCCATCCTGGCTGCACAACAAGTCATACAAGGAAAGGGTGGAGGAGCCGAGCTTTATACCCGTCCCACCTCCACCTGACGCCTCATTACCCTCAGCTGGAAACACAATCATTAGTGGAGACCAAGGCGGGAGCACATGGAGATGAGGAGTGACCGACAGGCCAAGGGGAGATGAGGAGTGACCGACAGGCCAAGGGGGAGATGAGGAGTGACCGACAGGCCAAGGGGGAGATGAGGAGTGACCGACAGGCCAAGGGGGAGATGAGGGGTGACCGACAGGCCAAGGGGGAGATGAGGAGTGACCGACAGGCCAAGGGGGAGATGAGGAGTGACTGACAGGCCAACGGGCAGATGGGGGGTGACCGACAGGCCAAGGCGGAGATGAGGAGTGACGGACAGGCCCAGGGGGAGATGAGGAGTGACCGACAGGCCAAGGGGGAGATTATGGAGCCTGAACAACCTTGGCTACGAACACATCAGGTCTAAGGTTTGGTTCACACTTGTATTGGAGGCTCCATTTGGCACTTCTATCCTAGAGGTGAACCGGATCCATTACACCACAGGTGTCAAACTGCGGCCCTCCAGCTGTTGGAAAACTACAACTCCCATCATGAATTTGTATAATCTATAACAGTGGGCATGATGGGAGTTGTAGTTTTCCAACAGCTGGAGGGCCGCAGTTTGACACCCCTGCATTACACCACAGACACCAATGATGCCGACAGACCTTATTGACTATAGTGGGATCCATTGGGTTTCCTCCATGGTGTCCATTGTTTTTCCGGAAAGAATAGCGCAGCATGCTACGTTATTATTATCTGTCATTCCCGATGGAACTTGTGGTTATAATAGTGTGAACCTCTCCTTCCAGACTTCCAGACTGTATACAGACATCTAGGTTCTCCCCACCCTAAGGCTCAGTGCACACTGTGTTATTTTGAATGATGGATGACGGAGGGAGAACGGATGTGTTAACGTGTTCATTGACTCCTATAGGTGAACTGATGCAACATGCATTGACCTAGTGTCCGTTTTTACACTTTCCATCAAATATGCGTTTAATTTTAACAGATGGAGGATGCCGGGTGCGGCACTTTTTCAAGTTGAAAACAATTGTATATGTTACCGTATACGTTTTTTAAATGTATGTCAATGGAAAACGGATCCTAATGTTTGTGCCCATGTCGCAAACTTTTATATGTTTGTATGCGATATAAAATATATAAACAAAGCTACCCAATCACATTGCAGGAAAAACTGTTGATGGCCAATAGAAAAGCTAGTAAAAAAAAAAAAAAAAGAACGGATGTCAAACATCTGCTCCAAACAGTTTGTTTGGCATATGTTTAACGTATACCTTATAACATATACATTTTGGAATATTATTAAATGCAGTGTGCACTGAGCCTATGTTCATTTAGTGTCTACACCAGGATAGCTCCAGACGTATCCACTAAATATATCTATAGAATTAAATGGCCCAATGGATGCCAAAAGTGCGTCCTATATTCCTATATCCTCTTGGCCTCCGTTTGGCCGACATCAACCTGCATACCACCAATAAGAATAGAAGAGCTCAGGAGCCTCCACAAGTTTATAAAACATCTACCAGAAAAACATGTAAAAGTAATTTCACAATGGGACCCTGTGGGTGTTGGATGTCGATATTTGGCATTCTTCATAGGAATCTGCTTAATATACACATCTGTATACCACAAACAAAATGTACAGAACAGCGCAGGAGTCTCCACTATTTTATAAAATGAATTAAAAAACATATATGTGGAATATATACGTTTTTTACATTAAGACCCTATGGGGGATGGAGGCTACTACTTGGCTTGGTCTGATGTTTATGTAAAGCAGAAGCCAGAAACGTGGTGTGTACTGCGCCTTAAACAGCCGTTTGGCCTTGGTCTGGCCAGTACATGCCTGTATACCACAAAAGAGGTGTGGGATAGTGGTAGATGCTCTACTCCATACAACAGCAATCAGAGGAAACCATATGGGCCCTTCTGGGTATTAGATAACACTTTTTGACATCTGTCGGGGATACTATAGTCAGATCTAAAAAGCACTACAGACGTAGCTTTTTTATGTATTGTTGGTTCAAACTTTTAATGCGTTTGATCAGTTGCAGTTCTTCCCACACACAGCATGCTGTAAGGGTAGTGTTTTTTATAGGCATATTTTCCTCCCCATAGACCTAGACTATAAATTCAGTTTCCAGCTACCTGTCTCTCCCTCCCACACGACCTCCCCACATGGCCTATCCAGATTTTCTGGGTTCTTGGATAGGCGAACCTGCATTCGGGAAAGCTGTACGACACCCATTCAGAACAGCAGGCACCTAGCTTTTCTGAGTGTCAGTTGTGGGGAGGTCTCCCAGCTTTCTCGGTTGGTGAATAGGCTATTCAGAATCTAAAAAAGCTGGTTGAGTTCCCAGGGTTTCAGCTTTTTTTTTAAAGGTTTTCCTTTGGGACTATGATGTATTTGCTGGACTACGTTGGACAAGCATTGCATTTATTTCTTTAACCCCTTAAGGACCAGGCGTTTTTTTGGGGTGACACGTTCGTTTTTCCCTCCTCGCCTTCTGAAAGCCATAACTTTTTTATTTTTCCACCTACATAGACACCTGAGGGCTTATATTTTGCTGGACAAGATGTACTTTCTAATGGTGTTACTCACTATACTATAGAATATACTGGGAAACCGCAAAAAAATTCCAAGTGGGACAAATTGTGAAAAAAAATGTATTTTCACCATGTTTGCAGGGGTGATTTGCTTTTACGGCGTCCAATCTTCGGTAAATATAATGTGTCATCTGTATTCTACAGGTTGTTACGCATCCGGTAATACCAAACATGTAGGGTTTCCGTTATGTTTTGGTACCGTAAAAAAATTCCAAACATTTTCTATTTTTGAAATTTGCGCCATGGCGCCATTTTGTGCGACCAATAACTTTTTTGTACTAACACCTACAGACGTCAGTGAGGGGGCATTTTTTGCGGGCTGAAGTGTACTTTTTATCGCTAGCAGTTTGGAATGCATGCGACTTTTTTGATCATTTTTATTCCATTTTTTGAGTGACGTAAAATGACCAAAAAAACGCAATTTTGGCGTTTGGAATTTTTTTTCTTCTACGGTGTTCAGCGTACGGGATAAATGATGTTATATTTTTATAGATCGGACTTTTTCAGACGCAGCTATACCAAATATGTGTAACTTTTTTATTATTTTAATGAATTTATTTGTAAAATGGGGAAAAGGGGGTGATTTGAACTTTTAATACTTTTTTTATTTGCACTTTAAAACTTTATTTTTTTTACTGTAACATTTAGTCCCCCTAGGGTGCTTGACCACTAGGGGGCGCGATTGTTAATACAACCTAATGCATTGCATAGGCAATGCATTAGGGTGTACAAAGATGGAGGTTTCCCCACTTCCTGTCTGCGGATGGAAGTGGGGCAAACCGGCCAGAGTAAGTGACGGGAGCCTTCACCGGGCTCCCCACCACCATGCCCGGTCATCGGCATCAGCGCAGCTATGCTGCGCCGATCCGATGACCGTAACGATCGGTGCGCGGCACCGATCGGCGTTCATTCAGACGCCGCGGCCATCTTTGCCGCGGTGTCTGATGGGTTAAACAGCGCCAGCGGGCGGAGCCACCCACCGGCGCTGTTACTGCCAGGTGTTAGCTGCGATCAGCCGCTAACACCCGGCGGCTGTGCGGGGGGGTCGCGGTGCGATCCCCCTGCAAAGCCCCTTAGCGGCCCTGGGACGTACTCATACGCCCAAGGTCGTTAAGGGGTTAATAAAATGGTCAACAAGGGCTGGTGTTTGGGAGTGTTTGCTTAAACTATCTAGTGTTAGCAAAAGAGGCATCTGACAGATGTCTCTCCATTACTATCGCTGTGACTCGGTGTCAGCCAGTGGTGTTTGTTTTGACCACAAGGCTAAGGGCATGTTCATACGGCGTTTTTGGATGAGGTTTTGGACGAGGGTTGCGGAGCGTTTCCTCACCCAAAACCTTGTCTAAACGGCCCAAGTTCGTTTTATTGATTCCTATGTAAAACCTCGTAGTTCACACATGATGAGGCTTTTACCCGCTTCTTTGGAAGCAATGAAAAGAAGTGTCATGTCAATTCTTGAAGTGCGTTGTAGGCGCGGTTTTCGTCCTGGCTATTCATTTGTAGGGGTGAAAATCTCGAACACCTGATCAAAAGCTCGTCTAAAGAAGCGTGTTTCATGCGAGGTTTTGGTGTGGTTTGGACGAGGTTTTGGGCGAGAAAACACTCCAAAAACCTCATCCAAAAACGCAGTGTGAACATGCCCTAACACTAACCAATGCACCAGGGGTACTGGGAAGAGCTAGGTTAAAGTCAGAAGACGGATCTAATATGATTGGCCACTTCTCGGGCAGCTGTATGCTGGTATTTTTAGGGTGGGAAGGGGATGATAATCATAGACCTTCCCACCCTACAGTATAAGGCTGTAGCTTTTTGTTATACCTTGGCTGGTTATGAAAAATGGGGGGAACCCCACTTTTGTTAAAAATTTGTTCTGTTTAGATTAGGATAAAAATGAAATGGGGTCCTTCAATTTTTAACCAGCCCAGGTAAAACTGGAGGCTGATCTATTGAAGATGTGAAGGTCCATGAATATTGGTCTCTTCCCTCCCTAAAACTATCAGCTGTCCCGGAAGCAGACTATCCCATTAGATTATTTCCCTTCTCACCGTAACCTGGCTCTGCCCAGTACTGTCGTGCATTGGGTGATGGGGGTATTAGTGACAGGGAGTTAGTGACATATGGTAACCAAAAGACACCGGTGGCTGACTATACTGGAATAAAATGGTAATAAAACCCCACAGAAACAAAAGAAAAATACAATTTAAATAAGCACTCCCCAACATCAGCCCCTGTTGACCATTTTACTAAAGAAATAGACAATACTGGTCTGACGTACTCCAACAAATCTGATAGTATTAAATGCCATCCACTGCACCCCTGAAGGTCACGGCTTTGACTGAGCACCTGGGGGTGCAGGGGATGGAGTATCAGTCACAGCACAATCTCCAGAGGTTGGTCCTTTGTCTCCTCCCATGAGATGTGCCTGTACCTTATCTCCCACTTCAACATAAAATATGACCCTGACCGAACACCACATATATCCCTATCATCTCCCTTTACTCCATACAGCACCCCATGAGAAGTTTGCACAGGAGGTGGGAACAGCTAGGGAGGTGCTGGAAAACAGATGTTTGGGTGGTTAATTCTGCAGGGATGAAGCATGGCCAGGAGAAGTAGTCATGGGGGTCTGGAAAGGATGGAGAAAGGGAAGAGAATGACTCATCAGAAAAGACATCTCCAGTGAATAACTAAATGTCACTGCACGCTAATCACTTCTATGTCTGCAGAGCACCTGTGTACAACTGGTATCTACCCCCATATATAGTCACTGTATATTAGTAATATATATCTGCAGAGCCTGTTTACAACTGGTATTCAGAACCTCCAGTTTCTGACCTCAAAACCCCTTTATTGCAGTCTTCAGGAGAGGTGGGGCGCAAACATTTCCAAAACTGTTTTAATTCATAAAAATAGTGTCTGTATATGGACATATGCAGTGTTGGACTGAGGTGCCTAGGGGCCACCAGTGGAGTCGATTCTGAGGGGCCACCATCCAGCTACTGCTCACGACTCAGTTTCAAGGCTGTATATGCAGTTGAAAAGCAACTCTAGGTCAGCCATGTCCAGGAGCCCACCCACTTCCTATAAGTCAGTCCAAGCATCTTTATGCATGATTAGTATGGCCCAGATAGCTCTCCAAATTCTGTATTACAAGGCTACAGAACAGGGATCTGTAGAGTTACCAGGTCTCACCCTCTGCACCTTGTAGACTGGTCCTACATAGTAGGCAACTTCTATATGGACTGCATTCTGTAAACCAATGGTGCCCATTGCAAGGAAAGTGAACGAGGCAAGTATTATCCCTAAGTGTTTATTTCTACACAGATTCTTTATGGTAAAGTCTTTTCAGAAGACGTTTTCCAGCCACAGTAAGAAAAACCGCAACAACTACAAAAGAGACAGATCTGACAGCCACCAGCACCCACAGCTGTAGAGGTTCCTGGTCCACACTCCTCCTGGAAGCTTGGGTGACAACTTCTCCAGAGACCTGGTCAGGTTTGGCTCCAGTCACAATTATAGGACCCAGTTTGGCCACACCATGTTCTTCTGGGGGGAGAACCTGTCAAATAGGAGTAAAGTTAGAGTATTTATAACAATCCCAACTAATCTTCAGCACGTGCCACATCTCATTCCATAAAGACCTGCTATAGACTGTAGTTTATCACCGAGTCAAAGACTGAAGTCTACATGTTTAGACTATACAAGTCAGATAGAATAAATGCTTTAACCTATTGTACAAAACAATTTGTCTAGTGCCAAAGTAACTAGCAAGTTAGCTTCATCAAGCACCAATCCATTAAGGTATTGTGCACAGCCAAACATGTGATACAGATCTGGCCGACTCACCAACATCTCTCTTCCCAAATGACCTTGGCCTTCCTTGGGATGAGCCCCATTGCCTTCTCTGGCCCCCAGCAGCAGCACCACAGTTTCCAGTGGCACAGCACTGGCAGATGCTACTGGTGCCTTCCACAGGCGACCAACTAGAAGAGATGGAGTCAACCATTGCCTAATTTTCCAACACTGGCAACATTTACACACCTAACCCAAAATACAATGTGGTGAGATTTTACCTGCTAGATTCCTTGTAGGAGCAGGCCTTGTTCATTGGGTCAGGCGTCTGTTCAATAGGAGCAGCTCTCAGGGAACAGGTGATATAGATCTGGCACAACACAAAGCAAATTTTGAGAAACAAAGGTTATGTGGAACCTTGTTCTTCAGATAAATGTACTTAATATAGTTATTGTGGAAGTCAGACTAAGATGAAAGCAAATCTGCTGAAAGGAGCCAGAGAGAAAAGCACCAAACCCATGTAGGCCTCACCCAACCTCACTTACGAGAGAGACCGGACTGAAGGCATCAACCATGAAGCGAAGCTTGTCTGCCTCAGACCTTGGAGACGCAAAGACTGAAGAGGAATCTTCTTGCATCCCGTCCACCAGACACCTGTAGAGCAGATTACAGGTAGGTAATAGGCTCCTGGAAGACTTCAACAGTATTGATGGTGGTAACTCACCCATTGTTAGAGATAATGGCATAACTAGGAGTGGAGGTCACATCTGGGGTAATGGTGGCCACACAACTATCAATGAACAGGGCCATCGGGACATGGTTCTGAGTGTCCAGAGAGGCTTCTATGTGTAACAGGTCACCAAGCTGGAAGACCGGGGAAGATATGGGAGCGCTCCAGTCCTCTGAAGAGAAGATACCACAGTATTAGGGCAAGAAAAGAGCCTGGTCATCAATACCTTAGTACTGGAAAGGGTCTTACCAGTCATAAGCCGCAAGCCAAAGACCAGCCGCTCCTCTGAGGTCACTGTGGTGCTGAATGGAAGCCATGTTGGCTTGATGGGGTTACTGCTCACATTGCCATGTCTAGACAAGAAAGACCATTAAGGAGACTAGCCTGAAGGAGTAATCATTGGATACATTTAGTTTCTACTTTTCCAGTCTCTAGAACATGGCAGTGACTAGCTTGATCACTGAACAAGACAGAAGGAATCCACCAGATAGTAATCTGGCTCCATGAAAACATCTTGAAGTGATATATGGTCAAGGATTTATGACCATTGCTATGAGGCACCAAACATAAGTCAGCAGGATGAGGGTGGGTTTGTTTTGGTCAGAGGCAGGATATTTCAGGGTGCCCAAAGCCCTTCTGTCCAGTGACTAATCTCTACACAAAATATGGTGGTCATTTGGCTTGACAGATCCCTTCTAGGTGTTAATGGCCATCATGGGTATGTCAGCTTTGGTAATTTTCCCCACCAAGAGCCATATAGCCCCTTAACCAAACTTTTTTTCTCCCCACCAAGAGAAAAAGCTTATTCCACTCCCCAATTTACATAGATTGGGGGGTGCTTTGTGGCACAGAATGTACTTTTTAAATAGAACCATTGACCAGATCATATAAAGTACTGGGAAACCCCAAAAAGTTTTAAGTGCAAGGAATATGAAAGAATAAATGTAGTTTTTGCATGGTCACTGAGCAGATAGCAGTACAGTTCATAGCATGGTGGTCTAGTAGATGGTCCTATTTGGTGATTAACCTTTAAAGCCAAGTAGGACTGCCCACTGGACTCCTTACCGCAGAATACATAGTGATTTTAGTGTATAAATATCCTCCCCCACGTAACATCTCACCGTACTTCCCCCACCAGTCTATGTAGAACATTGTTCCATTTGTCGCTATATAGCATAATTGCAGCCTATCAGATGGATTGCTTAATATTGGGAGGGGGTAGTACTACACCAAAAAACAAGCCAGGCAGCTACCCATACGAGTCAAACCAGTAGGGACATTTACATAGTGTTATCCATATTTGAAATATCTCCTGCACCAGTTGCTTCCAGACCATGTGTTATACCCCTTACCAGTAACATCACATCTTACTAAATTAAGCTCCTTAGAAATGCCCTCCCAGCCCCAAGTTCTACAGGGCTCCTGTACTGGTAGAGACTCACCTTGGGTAGAAGCACAAAATGAGAACCTCAGCAGAGTTGGACCTGACAATGGCGCCATTTTGGGAAGCGATGGGGTGGTATCTTAGCATGGCGTAGTAGAGCAGCATTTCTGGAGTCATCTCAAACAAGAAGATCACAAGAGGAGTCACTTGGGTCATCTCAGAACAGATTACTATCTACAAGAGCTTCACACCAGAAGACCTTGTCAGGGAGATGGTTATTCCACCCATGTCCACCATTGTATTAGAAGCTTCCCAGCAGATCTATGGGGCTCCATTACATCATTGGAATGGATCCTTCAAGGAAGGTAAAAAATTCTCATCAGCTCACATCTATTACAGCAGATTTCTGGTGCAGGTTGCAGAATGAGCAAAGTCCTGTGTCATTATAATGGATGAGGTTGGCCCACTTAAGGGGTTATTGCACTACATCGATAGGTTAAGCCATCAATGTGCAATAGATGTGGGTCAATGATACGACCGCTACCTCTTGAGAAGCTGCCAAAACTCCCCAATTAATTTAGTGGGAATTTAAAGTACAGCCAAGTAGCTATTGATATACCCATCAATGTGCATGGTGGGGGGTGTGCTTTCATATCAGACATTATGAACTACAATTCAGTTCTGCTGCGCCTTTCAAACTGAACAGAAAGGCTTGGGGAGCAAAGTAGCACTCCCACAAACAAAAGTATGGGGAGAAGTCAAGCAATAGGTTACATACAAATAGCTGAAAGCCAGAGTACTATCAGGGCAGAACAACTATTAAGTATATATGCAAAGGGCCCACTAATACAATGCAAGATAAGAACATGGGCCTTGCCATTACTTCTGGCAGTTCTATCTATATCTAGAGGGAATAATTCAGGTCTCAGTGATCACTTACATCTAAGGTGTTCCCACATTCCTGAAGGCCATTTTCAAATACCACAACAGAATCTGTAGACTGCGCACCAGGAGAGCAGGTCCCCAGGGCCAAGTCTGAGGGCAACACCAGCTTCCCATTACCATAGAAGTCTCTCCTCACCATCACCACCATCTTGTCCTCACCACACTGCACATTGATAGGGGAGGATGGAGATGCTGGAGACTGGCGTGACAGAGCTTCCTACAGAATAGCTGGGGCCCCATCCAGACACAGGGCGAGGAGCTCTGGGGGCACCAAATCCACCAAAACCAGACACTGACTGAGCCCGAGACCAAGGGTTTGCTCTAGGAGAGCCCAATCTAGATGCAGACTGTCCAAGTGCTCTAGAAGATCCTCATCCATGCTGCTAACTCCTCCACCAAGTGTCTGGCTGGCGCTGGGCTCTAACCAAGGAATTGCTGAAGCCTAATCCATAGAGAAGAACCACTACGCACCAACTACACCCAGCCCACAGCTCCATCCTGACTGCAGGACAAGTCATACAAGGAAAGGGCGGAGGAGCCGAGCTTTATACCCGTCCCACCTCCACCTGATGCCTCATTACCCTCAGCTGGAAACACAATCATTAGTGGAGAGGAGCACAAGGAGATGAGGAGTGAGGGACAGGCCAAGAGGAGATGAGGAATGACTGACAGGTCAAGGAGGAGATGATGGAGCCTGAACAACCTTGGCTGTAGACACATCAAGTCTAAGGCCTGGTTCACATTTGTATCAGAGGCTCCATTTGGATCTTCTATCCTAGAGGTGGATCCATTACACCACGGCACCAATGGTGCCAACAGACCTCATTGACTATAATAGGGTCCATTGGGTTTCCTCCATGGTGTCCTTTGTTTTTCCAGCAAGAATAGCGCAAAAATGCTACATTACGATGGAGCTTGTGGTTACAATAAACCTCCCACACAATTGTGAACCTCTCCTTACATCCAGACTGTATGCAGAAGTCTAGGTACACACCGCGCTGACTATGTTCATTTACCGTCTACCTCAGTAAAGCTCCCGCCATATCCACTAAACGTATGGATAGGATTAAATCACTCTTTTGGCCTCCATTTAGCCGGTATCCACCTGTATACCACAATAAGTATAGACTAGCGCTGGAGCCTCCACCATTCTATACAACGGCAAGCAAAAAAATGTGTATGTTATTTTACAGTAGGACCCTGTGGGTGATGGATGTCGATACATGGCATCCGTCTTAGGCATCCATTTAACGTATACGTCTGTATGCCTCAAAAAAAAAGTATCGAACGGCGCAGGATCCTTCACTGTTCTCTACAGTATTATTATTATTTTAAAAAAAATACGTTAAACACATACATTTTATTACAACAGGACCCTATGGGTGATGGAGGCTACGACTTTGCATCCGTCTAACGTATACTTTACTTATATAGAATAGAAACCAGAGATGTGGTGAGTACTACTGAATCTGACAAATGTCAAACAGTGGCGTCCATCACCCATAGTGTGAATACAGCCTAACAGGAAGACTGTCCTTGTCACCAATAGCAACCACTCAGCGCTCATAGCAACCAGAGCCCATAGCAACCAATCAGAGCTCATAGCAACCACTCAGATCCCATAGCAACCAGAGCCCATAACAACCCATCAGAGCCCATAGCAACCAATCAGAGCCCATAGCAACCAATCAGAGGTCATAGCCACCAATCAGAGCTCATAGCAACCAATCAGAGGTCATAGCCACCAATCAGAGCTCATAGTAACCAATCAAAGTCCATAACAACCAATCAGGGCTTATAGCCACCAATCAGAGCTCATAGTAACCAATCAAAGTCCATAACAACCAATCAGGGCTCTGCTTTCATTTTTCAATAGTAGTATAAGAGAAGAAAGCTGAGCTTTGATTGGTTACTATGAGCTCTGATTGGTTGCTATGAGCTCTGATTGGTTGCTATGGGCTCTGATTAGTTGCTATGGGCTCTGATTGGTTGCTATGAGCTCTGATTGGTTGCTATGGGCAACATAGAAAGTCTTACTATTAGGCAGTGTAGATACATGAGGTCCAGCGTCTGTAGGGCTCGGATCTACATTTAGTGAGTGCTCTGAGAAAGCTCCCAATGTGTCAATAAAGGAGTCCATAGGGTTGATAGACCCGACAGAAGCCAAAATTGTGTCCCTATCCTTTTGGCCTTGGTCTGGCCAGCACATGCCTGTATATCACAAAAAAAGGTGCGGGACAGTGGTAGATGCTCTACTCCATACAACGACAGCCAGAGGAAACATACAGGGCCCCTCCAGGTGACAGATAGCACTTTTTGGCATCTGTCGGGAAAACCATTTCATGAATACGTCCTGATGTGTATGGTAAACGGAGGCCATGAGTGTGACCTGAACCAAGATTAAAAAGCTACAAAATTCTGCACAAGTACAGTGATAACAACGTGTGTGAACACAGCCTTAGGATGGATGCACTTTGCGTTTTTAGTAGCATTTTTTTCAAGCATATTTAAAAAAACAAAAAAACAAAAAGAAAACTGCAGAGTCCGGATTTGAACTGGAAGTCAATAGTCAGATCTAAACTGCACTACAGACCTGGCTGTTTTTTAGTATATTGTTAGTTCGCACTTTTATTGCGTTTTTTTATCAGCTCCAGTTGTTCCCACACACAGCATGCTGGGGCTGTAATTTTTTTGGGGTTTATTTTCCTCCATGTAGACCTACATTAGTGTTTTTTTTTTTTTTTTTTTTACAACCCAAAAAAAAGGCTTGTGTGCATAAGTGTCGTGTTTTTTTTAATGCACATTTCTTGTAGCATTTTTCCACATTGACGGTTCACATGACTGATGATGGGGGAAAACCCCTCCACAAATACTAATGCATAAAATGCTATAAAAACTGCATAAAAAAGAGCCTAAAAATACGGAAAAAATTAAAATTCCAAGCTATTTCTATGTGGCCATAAAGACTATGCAAAAAAATGTGAAGGGGCCTTTTCAGGAGTTTCAAGCGTTGGATTTTTTTTCAAGCTTTTTTGTTTTTATTTTTTGCTCTGCAGAAACTGCAGCAGTCAGATTTGAGACAAAAGTCAAGAGGCAAATTTTGGCTTTTTTTCTTGTTTAGCTTTTTTTTGATCAGTTGTAGTTTTTCCCATACGCAGCTGCTGTAGCTGCAGCGTTTTTTTCAGGCAGTTTGTGGCTTTCTCTTTCCTCATAGACTTTCATGACTTTTTTTTATGAAACCACAAAAAGGCCTGTGTGCATGGGGGTTGTATTTTTTAGCTGCTTTTTTTTTGTAGTGTTTGTCCACATTGGAAACATTGGCTTACACTTTTCACTTTTTTTTTTCCAAAAACTGCATGAAGCATAAAAAAAAGTCTACAGTTTGTTTTGAAGTAGTTTTTTTTCCCTGTTGCTGCAAAAAAACACTTTGCAAAATCTAAGTATGGAGGAGGCTTTAGCACATGTCGCATTTTTTGGAAAGCGGCCGCTGCAGTTTGTGGTTCAGTTTTTTCAGACAAAGCCAGAAGTGGCCACGGTAGAGAGGACAGATCGTCATCTGTCCTTTATGTACCCTCTTCCTTTGGATTCCATTTCTGGCTTTGGCTCGAAATCTGAATGAACAAAAACAACTTCTTTAAAAAAAAATAAAAAAACCCTGTGCATGTGAAATTACTCTTGGGCCGGGTTCAGGCGGTATTTTTAAACATGACAGTTTCCTCCCAAACGGTATCATAGCTCCTAACTGTCCCGATTTCGGTGGGACATTCCCAATCTGTGAACAATGTCCCACTGTCCCAGGATGGTTGGCAGGAGCCCTGAATCCCTGTGACTGCACCGTTCATTCCACTGTTTGCAAGATGCGCTAAAAGGGGGCGCAGACATGCCGAATATCTCGCTGACGCATACTCTCTCGGTGACAGGCGGTAAGTGTAGCAGAGCAGTGGCACCAGGGAAGCGTCTTAAAATGCTCCCCTGACGTCACTGGCTGGAAGGGACTTGCCCGTCCCGTCAGCTAGACTATACATTCTAGCTGAGGTGGTGGCATGCACCTCAGAGGGAGGTAAGGGACCTACATTACCCCCTCCCGATCCCGTCCCCCCAACCGCCCCATGGCATAACCAGCTTTCCTGGATATTTTGGATAGGTTAACCTGCATCCAGGGAAGCTGAATGCACCCATCCCCCAAAGCAAGCAACCAGCTTTTCTGGGTGCCAGCTATGGGGAATGTCACTCAGCTTTCTCAGGTGCTTAACAGACTATCCAGCAAAGCTGAGTAAAACCCCATCTTTAGGGTTTCTGTTTTTGTTTTTTTATAGGCTTCCTTTTGGACTATGATGAATTTACTGGACTACATCGGACCAGTCGGTGGATTTTCTTTTCCTTTTTAGCAAATGACACTATAAGCCCCAAAACACTAGGGTTACTGGGAATAGTTAGGTTACCGCCAGAAGGGGGGACCATCTTATGTGATGGTCTGCTTCTGCGGCAGCTGCTGGCTGGTATTTTTAGGGTGAAAAAGGGATGATATCCATGGACCTTCCAATACTGATAGTATCAAGCTGCAGCTGTCGGTTCTCCATTGGCTTGTTATGAAAAATGGGGGGACCTCACGTCTATTAAAAATCTAAGCAAATCATTAACCCAAAAAAAAATAAAAAAAATAAATATATATATATATATATATATATATGTATATATATATAAATATATATATATATATATATATATATATTATATATATATATATATATATATATTATATATATATATATATATATATATATTATATATATATATATATATATGTGGAGTCCATCCATTTTTCATAACCAGCCAAGGTGAAACCAACAGTTGCAGGCTGAAACTATCAAGATGGGAAAGTCCATAGATATTGGTCCTTTCCCACCCTAAAAATACCTACTATAACATTAGATTTCCCTCTTCTGACTATAATCTGGATCTTACCAGTACCCTGGTGCATTGGGCACTGGGACATAAGTGACTGGGGGTTCGTGTCAGCCTTTTGGTGACGAAAAACACTATTGGCTGACACAAAAGCCCAGCGATCATAATAAAGAGGCATCTGTTAGACATCTCCATTACTAAAACTGGAATAAAAGGGTAACAATAAAACCCAGAGAAACAAACAAAAAAATTAAACACTCCCCGACACCAGCCCTTGCTGACCATTTTAATAAAGAAATAGATGCAACGCTGGTCTGATGAAGTCCAATGAATCTGTTAGTATTAAACTCCATCCCCTACACCCCTGAAGGTCATGGCTTTGACTGATCATCTAGGGTGCAGAGGATGACGTACAGGCCAAAGCTGCACCACAGTCTCTGGAGGGTTGGTCCTCTGTCTCCCGCCAGGAGATTGTGTCTATAAGCTGTGGCCTTTACCTCCTCTCTCACCCCTGTGGCCTAGTGCCAACACAAAATACAACCATCACCTAACACTCTATAACTCTCTGGTCATCACCTACCTCTCTATGGTCCCTTTATCCCACGGGGAGTTTGTATAGAGGTGGAAACAGCTAGGGCGCTGCAGGAAAAGTGAGAAGTCTAAGATGTTTGTGTAGTTCATTCTGCATGGATGAAGCATGGCTAGGAGAAATCATAGTAGTCTGAACCTCTAGTTTCTAATCCTGAAAACCCCTTTATTATAGTTCTTAGGAGAGGCAAGGCCCAAACCCTTCCAAAAAACTTGTAGTATTCCATAGAAATATGCAGTCTGTGTACTGACACAGGCAATTTTGGACTGAGGTGCCTAGGGCCCACCGGTGGAGTTGGTTGTTGGGGAGGGGGGGGGGTCTACCCTATAGCTACAGTCTGACTCCTACCTTGAGTTAGAAGGATGTATATGCAGCAGAAAAAGCAACTCTAGGTCTGGCATTTTTAGGGGCCAACCCAATATAGGTTAGTCTAAACCTGAACATAGAGGAGCAGTATGGCCCATTGATGTCTCCAAGTGCTGTACTACAAGTCCATAGAACAGGGATCTGCATGGTTACCAGGTCTCACCCTCCGCACCTTGTAGACTGACCCTATACAGAATGCAGTCAATATGAAAAGTGTTGCTCGATATTAATGTCACCCACTGCCAGGAGATACATGAACAAAGCAAGGATTGTCCCAAATGTGTTTATTTCTACACAGATTCTTTGTGGGAGAATCTTTCCAGAAGACATTTTCCAGCCGCAATAAGAAGAACAGCGACAACTACAAAAGAGACAGATCCGACGGCCACCAGCACCCACAGCTGTAGAGGGTCCTGGTCCACACTACTCCTGGAGGCTTGGGTGACACCTTCTCCAGAGACCTGGTCGGGTTTGGCTCCAGTCACTATAATAGGATCCAGTGTGGCCACACCATGTTCTTCTGGATGAGAACCTGTCACATAGGAATAAGTTATAAATACTCTACAACAATCCCAACTAGTCTTCAGCACGTGCCACATCTTATTCCATAAAGACCTGCAATATACTAGTTTAAACATGTAGACTCTGTGAGTCTTTGTGGTAGACTATACAAACCTGATAATAAACTTTTTATATGGTATAAGCAGGGTCTTAACTTATTGTTTTACACATCAAATTGTCTAGTGCCCAAGTAACAAGCAAGTTAGCTTCAACAAGCACCAATCCATTAAGGTATTGGGATATGGTCCAATGTATTAGGATATGGTTCCCAGCCAAACAGGGGCTACAGATCTGGTGACTCACCAACATTTCTCTTCCCGAATGATCTTGGCCTCCCTTGGGATGAGCCCCATTGTCTTCTCTGTTCTCCAGCTCCAGCAGTAGCACAGTTCCCAGTGGCACAGCACTGGCAGATGCTACTGGAGCCTTCCACAGGCGACCAACTACAAGAGGGCGAGGGTCAACCATTGACTAATCGTCCAACACTGGCAGTATTTAGACATCTAACCCAATATACTCCTAATCGGTGAGATTTCACCTGCTAGATGCCTTGTTGTGGGCAGTGTCTGGTTTTGAAGAGCTCTTCATCCTATGTCTGGTTGGGGCTCCAGGTTTCTTGGAGGATCTTAGTAATGGCAGCTTCTACAACCTACACCATCTCCATCTTGCCCTATCAATATGCATTATGGATGGTGGTGATGGTGAGGTCCACCCTGGAAAGCACACAATCCCTGCGGCATGTCTGAGCAACACGTCTGTGTGCAGGCCCAGACCCGCCACGTACAGTTGAAAACTATGGTGGAAGAGACAGTCGATAGCCATCAGCTCCCTGTCCCACCAACCGACTATTCCTGTGAGCCAGAGGCTAGCCTCTAGCTTGCAGGAGCAAGTGGCACAGGGGGTATGTTGCAGAAATTTTATCTTGCCTCCTGCATCTCTGTGTTTGCTAAGCTGAAAGCCCAAGGCTTAGGTTCTAGGCTTCTGGCTTAGGAGACGCCAGGAGCAGCATCCTGGTGAAGGTGGCATGATGACATCACGCTGCTCATGCACCCATAGCTAGCTGCTCGGCGGGGGAACGGGGAGAGGTGAGTATCATATTTTTATTAATCAGTAAGAGGGGCCTATATACTTACCTGTCAACCTACCTATTGGGTGGCATAGAAATCTACCTACTGGGGCCTATATACCTACCTATCTACCTACCTACAGGGAGGCATATTTACCTATATACCTACTGGACGGATATAAACCTGTCTATCTACCTACAGGGATAGGAATACATACCTCTCGAGCTACAGGGGGCCAACTTAATGGTGGGGGGACAATATTACTATCTACCTTCTTAATGGGAGGCCTCTATACCTACCTATAGTGGGCCAAATAACTACCTAATTGAGGGCCTATATACCCATCTATTAGATGAGGGTCAATATTACTACCTACCTTCTTAATGGGAGGCCTCTATACCTACCTATAGTGGGCCTATATTACTACCTAATGGAGGGCCTATATACCCATTTATTAGATGGGGGTCAATATTACTAACTACCCACTTAATGGAGGCCTGTATAAGTACCTTTCTTCGGAAGGCCTGTATACCTTACTACCTAATAGAGAGCTACCGCATAATTTCCAATTCAAAAACATTCTTATTGAGATATAGAATTATACAAAGCAAACTATGTACAGCACAAACTTAAAGGAAATGTGTAATCAAAAAATGACTAATTGTTTAAGTCCCGTTTTTATGTTAAACACATTTTTTTAGGATTTTTTTGTAATTTTTCATATCGCTTTCAATATTTTTTAATAATTCTTAAGTCCTGCAGTTTTCACTTTGGCCACTAGGCCTTGTTTGCACTGCTTTAACAGCAGTCAGAGAGATGCTTAACAGTAGCTTCATGCACATAGGAGACTTAAAGGGTCTGCAGCTTTTTCTACAATCAGAAAACAGCAGAATTGTGCCTCGGTGCCTAATGCTCCTGCATTCTATACAGCCAACAGCTCCTCAGTGACGCTGAAGCTGCTTTCACAATCAGAAAACAGCAGCATTGTGCCTCGGTGCCTTGTGTAAACATAGAAGGGAGACAGATCTGTGCTGCTTTGGATGAGTTCATAGAAGACTGGATTCAACTGTAACAAACCTCCAGCTGTGAGAGGAGAAGAAATCAGTGCTCTGAGTTCATAGAAGGCTGTCTAGACTGAATGCAGGGCTGTGGTATGTAAACAGCTCTTACAAATAAGACTGCATAGGGAGAGGACAGTGACATGTAGACTAAGTGAGGAGCGGGGGGAACCCATTGACTTGGGAGCGAGCATGAACAGTGAAGGGGTGGGGGGGTGAGGTCATCCCCCTTCAGTTAAGAAACACCCAGCTGGGAGGGGAAGAAACACCCCTGGATTTCAGGAACGGAGAGAATCAAGCTTCAAGAAAACAACCGAACTGTTGAAGCGACACATCCCCTTTAAGGCTGACTCAGTCCCATTCACTTCTACAGGAGCGTTTTCTAGTCATGCTCTGTGACCTGGGAAGAAATCACTGTGCAGGGAGGTGAAAGGGTGAACTGTGACTATCTCCTCTTGTGACTGGTGGATCCTGTGTTATCTATTCACACTGGTGTCTCCTTTCAGTTTGACCCTCTTTGTGCTGATAATGAGAAGACTACTGAGAATCTTTCTCTGCAGAAAAGGAAGTGTCAGAATATTATTAGGCTTATTGGCTAAAGTGAAAAATGCAGGACTTAAGAATTATTAAAAAAAAATATTGAAAGTGATCTGGAAAATTAAAAAAAAAAATTCTTAAAAAATGTGTTTAACATAAAAATGTGAGTTAAAAAATAAGTCATTTTTGATGACACATTCCTTTTAATCAAATACAATAAGAAATCGTATATATCAAGGTAGAACTTGTGCGGAGGGATCCACACACACAGAACCTAAGTTGGTTGCGGCATAATTTCAACACGAAAACGAGTAGCGCCCGAGGCCGACTTCTGCCCTCTATACTTTTTTATTCCAAGGCACCTGAAAAAATTGCCATGTCAATTCTTATGAGGTGTGCCGAAAATTATGAGAGTAAAATACGCGTCGTGTGAACGATGGCGCATATTTGATATTACAGTTTATGAGGAGTAAACAAACTTGAAAACAGCGTCCCATATTTTATGACATAGCGAACGTTGAATTGGCAAGCCAGTATTAAAAAATACAATACCTTTATTGAAAAATATTTAAAATCCTTTAAGAATTCAAACATACAGTTAACAATCACCAACCGTACTCAGTGTGTAGTCGGGCACATACTCAGGAAGGACCGACGCGTTTGGTGCTAAGTACCTTATTCCTGGTCTCCCTGGTTTATGAGGAGTGTTTAGAACATGGTTTGGGGCATATTCCGGCACGCATTTCACACCAATATACGTCGCGTGAACATACCCTTAGGGGCCGTTCACACGGCTTATTTGGCCGCGGATTGGCGCCGTACTGCGCGCCGGATTTGCGCTGCAGTACGGCACCAATCCGTCGCAGTAATTACGGTAATCCACCGTTCTCATAGAGAACAGTGGATTCCGTCGCTCCTTGACACTCGGCGAATCCGCCGGGCGGGGAGAAAGTGACATGCACATTATCCAGGCGCAATACGCACCGTGGACAATGGAAGTCTATGGGGCCGGCGGGCCGCGCCCCCTCCCCGCCCCCGCACCCGCCCCATATTCAAGCCGGAATTGCGAGCGCAATCCGGCTCGCAATTCCGGCTTGAATAAGCCATGTGAACTGGGGCTTAGATGTAAGTGCTCCTGGCCTTATTTACGTATAGCACATATCCCAGGATAGCTCCTGACATCAGCTTCACTCTAGACTAGGATCTCAATTAACCAAACCCCAGTTTAACACGTCAAGAGAAAAAAACAAAACGTATAGCCAAACATGTGCCTTAGGCTCAGTGCACCCCACGTTTTTTAGAACAGATGACGGATTTGTTCTGACGCAGGTAAAAACGGATGCATTAAAGTGTTCATTGACTCCTATAGGTGGACGGATGCAATGTACATTCACATAGGGTCCGTTTTTACACTTTCCATCAAATATGTGTTTAACAGGTAGAGGACGCCGGGCGCCGCGCTTTTTCAAGTTAAAAAAAGGAGACAATACAGTATATGTTTTTTTTTTACATTGTATGTCAATGGTAAACGTATCCCAGTGTATGTGCCCATGTTGCAAAATTATATGTTTGTATCCGTCATAAATACATAAACAAAGCAACCCAATCACAGTGCAGGAAAAACAGGTGGTGGCCACTAGAACATCTAGTAAAAAATATTTTAAAAAATGGATATCAATCGTCTGCTCCAAACAGTGCACATGTGGCGTACGTTTAACGTAGATGTTATCACGTAGACCGTTTGATGTATGGTGTGCACGAAGCCTTGGGGTATGTTCACACGGTCAAATTTCGGTGCACATTTCGCCGTGTATTTGCGCTCTAATATGGCCGAGATGCGCGCCGAAATTACAGTAATCCAAAGTTGTGTTAGAGAACTCATAGAGAACTATGGATTACGCCCCCTCTCCCCGCTCGTACAATACGATTGTATTGTACGCGCAGGGAGATAAATGACATGTCTATGTAATGCATGTCCATGGGGCCAGTGTCCGGGGTACGGCGATAGTGACTCCCATCACCCGGAGTAATTGCGGCGTACCCCCACATACGCGTGTGAACAACCTAGCTATGTTCACACGGCTAATTGCGGGGCTATGCCCCACATTACGCCATGGGACGGGGGCGGGCGGGACGTGGAGTAGCGAGCCGGCACTTCGCTGGCCAAGACTATCACTGCACGGCGCTAACGCGCTGAAAGTGACCTGCAAGAGACGTAACCATGTTTCTATAGAACTGTGAATTACCGTAATTATGGCCGTTTTCGCGTAATTGCGCACTTTGGCGCTAATTACACCGAAATAGGCCATTTTAAGCCGTGTGAACATAGCTTACTCTCAGTTTAGTTCATGTTGTTCGGCTCAGAATAGACAGATGTCCATCCAGTTCAGCCATTTGTCCTACAGTGTTTATCCAGAAGAAGGCAAAACCCCCCATGAGGTAGAAGCCAATTGTCCTCATTTTGGAGGAACAAGAATCCTTCCTGGTTTCCAATCTGGCAATTGGAATTAATCTCAGGATTATTGGCCTTCCTCCAGAAATCTAGGGCGACATATATGAATTTTGGCATTTAGATGCCAATTTTTCTGTGCATAAGATTAGTGTAGTATGCCTCTGAATCTATAAACCTGTTCTATAGCGGGTCATAAATCAGGTGCATTCTAGTGCTAGGATGACACTTCTGGTTCAGGTAAACCACTTTGAAAGTGCTCTACCTGTTTTAGCAGTATGGCTATGTTCACACGGGTGAAATTGGGACATATTTCGGCCCGTATTTCCCGCCGTACTGCGCTCAAATACGGGCAAAATGCGTCCCGGTCATTACGGAAATCCACAGTTCTTATAGAGAACTATGGATTACGTCTCCTCTCCCCACTCGTGCAATACGACGGGTGGGGAGATAAGTGACATGTCAATTATTTACGGCGTATACGCACCTCTAGTGATGAATGTCTATAGGGCCGGTGGGCTGCCGCCCCCACCCCCCAGCATCTCAGGAGTCGGCGCGAGCTCCGTAGTCCCGGCGTAATTACGCCCCGCAATTATGCCGTGTGAACATAGCCTTATGCGCCTGGAATTGCCGTACTCAAGCTACAAATCTGGTGCGCCCCGCATCCTGCATGCCCCTGAGATCGAGCGCATTATAACGTGGCGCGGGCGCTCCGTAATGTGCCTGATCCTGGCGATTGAAGCCTATTGCGAACGGAGCTGCGCTAGATTTTGGGCTGAAAATATCTGGCGCAGCCCCATTGATACATGTCGCTCCTAGCCTCTATAAGGCGCGGGGACACACCACATTTCGAATTTGTCTTCCATTTAACGTACATGCCAGGCCGCATATATTAACGTATAAACATATATTGCAAACGTGATGTGTCCATAAATAAACCAGAGAAGTGAAAAAAAATCTAGAAAAATCTGTAAAAACTGCAAAGCCAATAACTCCATTGAGAAACCACTAGAAGAGAACTGCACTGTGTGACTATAGAAACATCCAACTTTGAGCTCCACCTCCAGAAGTGATGAGAAGGTGTCCAGCTGAAGGTAATAAGGCGACAGGTGGAGGAGGGATGGGTATAAATCTCAGCTCCTGATATCTTCCCATTATGTCTTTTGTCTTGCAGTTAGGATGGAGCTGTGTATTGGGTGGAGTTGGTTGTTAGTGGGTCTCCTTTATGGAGTTTGCTTTAGTGACTCCTTGGTTAGAGCCCAGCGCCAGTCAGACACTTGGTGGAGGAGTCAGCAGCATGGATGGGGATCTTCTAGAGCACTTGGACAACCTGCATCTAGATTGGGCTCTCCTAGAGCAAACCCTTGGTCTCGGGCTCAGCCTGTGTCTGGTTTTGGTGCCCCCAGAGCTCTTCAGCCTGTGTCTGGATGGGGCTCCAGGTATGTCTGGTTGGGGCTCCAGGTATCTTGGAAGACCTCAGTTAAGACAACTTCTCCAACCTACCCCCTCTCCATCCTCCCCTATCAGTGTGCAGTGTGGTGAGGACAGGATGGTGGTGATGGTGAGGAGAGACTTCTATGGTAATGGGAAGCTGGTGAAGCCCTCAGACCTGGCCCTGGGGACCTGCTCTCCTGGTGTGCAGTCTACAGATTCTGTTGTGGTCTTTGAAAATGGCCTTCAGGATTGTGGGAACAGCTTGGAGGTAAATGACTTCTAAATCTGCTTTGTTATAGTGATGTGTATGGGGGAGCTATATGTGGTGGAACATGTCCTAGGTAGTGGTGGTAAAGTGTTTTAAGCTGCTTCTATGGAACTGCTGGTTGAATCTGTCCTTATGACTTGTGTGGGGATGTCCATGTAGGCTTTTATGTACTGCAGCATCGGTGTACGTTTCTTTGAAGTGAATGTCTGGAGGCTTATGCTTCCCTATCTGAGAGCAGGATATGACAGAGGAAGAGGAGCTAAGATGTGTAGGTCTCTAGGATTTGAGGCAGGTTTTGTGCAAAAATCAAAGTAAATTCTGATAGGACTCATTAATATAATGAGCTCTGTTTATCACATATACAGTATGCTATGTACACACAAATACAGGCAATGCTATCACTCACTGCATGTGGGTTGGGTTAGCAGGACCTTTACTGTTTAAGTGTTCTATAAACATTCTTTTCCTCTTAATCTTGGATGTGTGTATATATATATATATAGTTTGCAGATCAGGTTCTTTGGTGCTCATTTCTTGCTTTTGGATGGGGCAGCATAACCCACCTGATGGCTTCTCATACAAAAACCACATTGAGAGCTCCCTAATGCTCCTTTAAAAGTTCAGTCAAGAGTCCTACAGATGTAGCTGAGCTTCCAAAAGGGATCCTCCTAAATATGTATGATGCTATAGCTGATCTTCTCCTCCTGCTCCCTAAATCATGACTAAGATGCTGAATCTTGTCTTTCAGATGACCCCAGACCTGCTGGTCTACAACTCCCTCCTAAGATACAACCCTACAACCTCCAGAAACTCGCCCATCATCAGGTTCAACTCTGCTGAGGTTCCCATTCACTGCTTCTACCCAAGGTGAGTCTACACCAGTCTAGGTGGTGTTGGTTTTGATCCGGGGGTTCTACACCATCTGGGTGCTCTGTAAGGGGATGGGACGGTAGCTTCTGGGTGATCTCCAAGGATGCAGGGGATGTCTACACCAGTTTGGGTGCCCTTGGCATAGCTGGAAAGACATTAAGTCAGGGCAAGAGGTGTCTGAGAGGGTCTTACTCATTGGTCTACAACACTAATGGTCAAGAAGATGTTTGGTTACTAATATTCTCCCCCACCACCTTCAACGCCCAGAGTATTTTACACTGGTGGAAGAGGCTGGGAAGGAGTTTTAACTGATGTTACTTGGTAAAGTGCACCGGGTCTCGACTAGTGGTCTACAAAACCAATTGTCCATAGGTATTTGAGTATATTGGCCAGTAATATATTTGTGGTTTCCTCTGGTCAATCGCTTCACTCTGTATCGGCACAGTCTAGTCTCCATGTAGTGCACACTAGCCAGTTTTTAGTAGGTTGTTTAGTAGCTTTCTAGAAAATCTCCTTTAATGGTCTTTCTTGTCTAGACATGGCAATATGAGCAGTAACCCCATCAAGCAAACATGGCTTCCATTCAGCACCACAGTGACCTCAGAGGAGCGGCTGGTGTTTGGCTTGCGTCTCATGACTGGTAAGACCCTTTCCAGCACAGTTGCATCAAAAAGGATGCATGATCCAAGACTCTTGAATCCACAGGATTAAAACTTGTACAGCAAAAATCTAGAAACATGCATCCAGCAGGTTTAAAAAGTAAAATTTTATTCATCCAAAAATACACGCAACGTTTCAACCCCAGCACAGATCTTTGACAATCATGCTTGACTAAAACCTGTGCTGGAGTTGAAACTTTTGCACGTATTTGTGGAGGAATAAAACTTTACTTGACAGCTGGATGCCATTTCTACACCTGTTTCCTTTCCAGCACTAAGGTAGTGGTGCCTAGGCTCTTGACTTGTACTAATACTGTGGTATCTTCTCTTCAGAGGACTGGAGCACTCCGATATCATCCCCCGTCTTCCAGCTTGGTGACCTGTTACACATAGAAGCCTCTCTGGACACTCAGAACCACGTCCCAATGACCCTGTTTGTTGATAGTTGTGTGGCCACCATTACCCCAGATGTGACCTCCACTCCTAGTTATGACATCATCTCTAACAATGGGTGAGTTACTACCATCAATACTGTGAGTCTTCCAGGAGCCTATTACCTACAAGTTATCTGCTCTACAGGTGTCTGGTGGACGGGATGCAAGAAGATTCCTCTTCAGTCTTTGTGTCTCCAAGGTCTGAGGCAGACAAGCTTCACTTCGTGGTTGATGCCTTTAGGTTCGCTGACAGTCCGGTCTCTCTGGTAAGTGAGGTTGAATGAAGCCTATATGGGTTGGGTGCTTTCTCTGAGGCTCATTTCAGCATATTTGCCTTCATTCAGTCCCTGACTTCCACAATAACTACATTAAATGCCTTTATCTGAAGAACAAGGTTCCACATGACCCTCAAGTTGCTGAAACCTTTGTTTCTCCAAAGTGGCATTGTGGGTCCTAGAGAAGTGAATCTTGGTAATTGTGTTGTCCCAGATTTATATCACCTGTTCCCTGAGAGCTGCTCCCATTGACCAGACCCCTGACCCAATGAACAAGGCCTGCTCCTACAACAAGGCATCTAGCAGGTAAGACCCTGTACAAATGGGTAAGATGTCTGCACAACCTTAGTGTTAAACAATGGTTGACTCTCACTCTCTTCCAGTTGGTCACCTGTGGAAGGCTCCAGTAGCATCTGCCAGTGCTGTGCCACCGGGAACTGTGCTACTGCTGGGGGTCAGAGGAGACAATGGGGCTCATCCCAAGGGAGGCCAAGATCATTTGGGAAGAGAGATGTTGGTGAGTCACCAGACTTATGGCACGATCTTTAAAACCACCCCTGTGCATTGGCAGCTAGACTATGCTGATGGCAGCTTTTGAAGCTTAGTCTACCCTTGCACTAAAGAACTAAGTATTTAGAAACCTATTTAGAAATGCTGACTTCCAAATGGAGATGTGTAGTCTTCAACCTCTGAAACATGCATGTTTTGTAGAAGTTGGATTTACTATGAATATTTGACCTATGATTCATCACTACTTCCTTTTGACAGGTTCTCATCTAGAGGAACATGGTGTGGCCACACTGGGTCCTATTTTAGTGACTGGAGCAGAACCCGACCACATTGCTGGAGAAGGTGTCGCCCAAGCCTCCAGGAGGAGTGTGGACCAGGAACCTCTACAGCTGTGGGTGCCGGTGGCCGTCGGATCTATCTCTTTTGTAGTTGTTGCTGTTCTGCTTACTGTGACCGGAAAATGTCTTCTGAAAAGATTTTCCCACAAAGAATCTGTGTAGAAATAAACACATTTGGGATAATCCTTGTCTCCTTGCATCTCCTTAGCATGGTAACTATGGTTGAATGGCATAATCCATTGACTTTTTATATTTAGGTCTAGCCTACAAGGTGTGGAAGGTGAAACCTGGTGGCCATGCACTCCCATTCTATAGACTTGTAATACAGCACTTGGAGACCACTATAGACCCAAATACTATACATCCATATGGTAGCATGTAACTCTTATTTTCACATGGACTTCAGTAAAATCCAGTTTTGTAATGTCACGAACAGCATCTGCTTGTTGGTCAACACATCTGGACTATCTGGCCACAGCCTGACATGTGACCCAATATGACATTCCATATTCCCTAGGGGTACAAGAGGTCAGCTGGATATCATTTCACAAATACCCCTGTCCCTGCAGGCACAGGAAGTGAAAGGATAGCTCATGTGGCATGGCACGAGTCAGTTACCTTTTTGTTATGCCTGAGCCCTAGATAGCCACATAGGGGTGGGGGATCGGGCATGTGAGCCAAGCAAGTTCCCCTCCCTCCTTAAAAGACAACAGCCAGCTACTGCTTGGCACATGCTTTTAACACTAGCTGGTCACACCCCTGGCATGGTTTGATGCCTCTCCTCTGGGCAAAGTGTTTAGACCTATGATTGGTCATAACTTCACCCTGGAGGGTCACAAAAAGGTGGCACTGGAACCATCGGCCATTGCAGAGCCCCAGCTACATTCTGATACCAAACACGGCATTGCTGCCAAATACCTACTAGCAGTTTAATGCATCTCCCCATCCATTGGATCAAGAGAGGAGAAGGAAGGCCCAGGAGTGTGCCCTGTATGGTGTGTTTTTTTTTTTTTTGGCCTCAATTATAGATCTGGTATGCAGGTTGACTGAAGCCTTTTTATCAGCTTCTCCCCTCTGAATAGCTGCAAGGTCTTGGTTCCATGAGGTGTGAAATAATAGAGGTCCATTTGACGCTGGACCTCCTGGTGAGGGCATATTTCCTGCAAGGGAGCATCTGGAGTGAGGCCATTGAACTCACATGACCCATTGATCGACTTGGTTAACTTATATCCTATATTTATCACATAATGTTTATGGGGCCTATCACTTCCTGGGGACCTTATTAAAGGGGTTTCTTAATGGTTGGCTTTTAACATGTCAGGAAATGTAGATTGCCAAATACATTGCTGTTTTGATTTTACTTTGAAGACTACTTACTGTTAGTGCACACAAGGTTCTCTAAGTTACTGTAAACCTCACTGTTATGTGATTGATCCAAGCTGCAGTCAGTCCTACCATAAATAGTCTTCTCTCTAGCACAGAAGCTAGTTGATAGCAAGTTTAAAGGCTTAGGCTACATTCACATGGGTTAAATTGGGGCACATTTCGCCACGTATTTTGTGGCTTACAGTGCTCAAATACGAGTGAAATGCATCCCAGTCATTACGGTAATCCATAGTTCTCATAGAGAACTATGGATTACGCCTCCTCAACAGTTCTCTCAATGGGATTTAAAAAAAAAAGTAAAAAACATAAGTGTAAAAAAAAGAATTAAAAATATTTAATAAAAAATTGTGCATACCTTACACACAAAACCCTACACATATTTGGTATCCACACAACCATAATAACCTGTAGAATTAATCTAACAAGTTATTAAGTGTGAATGGTGTAAAAAAAAAAGATTTTAAAAAAAATTCTGCAATTATTTATAAGTGAACTTAAACTATTCCCCCATAAAGTACAACTTGTCTCGAATAAAACGAAGCCTCATCCAACTGCGTCATTGAAAAAATAAAACGCAAGGAGGCAAAAACTAAAAAAATGTTCTGGTCATTAACTACTTTTCAGGCGTTCGGCTTAAGAGGTTAAAGGGATAACTTCCATCAAAAGGAATCTTTTTGTTAATATCAATATTCCTTTAAAACTATTTTTTTCAAATTTCTAGATTTTTTTATTTTTTTAATTTCTGGGCAGTCCTATGCACTTAAAATAACCTATAACCCCTCTTCCTTTTCTGGCTGAGTTAGTGAAGAGAAACTCCTGAATGGTTGGGCAGACTAATCTCCTTTCACAGTAGTTGTTGCTTATCTCTATACTCTTGCCTCTCACCCAGCCAACCAGTAAGTTCTACACTGCACTGACGAGGGGCAAATACCCCGAAACAGCTGTCTGTAGTTGGACTTAACTGGTTTGGCTCAAATCCCTTTCAGATTGCTAGGCTCCTGTGAGCTACATCCAATAGAGTGCGCTGTGGAGCTCTTTTCCCATAAGCCTTTGCTTTATGCAAAACAGTCAGTGAGGTCTTAATGGCAAGTAAACCCTCACACCGACCAATTTATTGGTTCCTCTCCTCAAGGAGAGATTTTTTTTCCCCTTCTATAAAGCCACTTTTGCCTCTCACCCAGCCAACCTGTAAGTTCTTCACTGCACTGACGAGGAGCAAATACCCCGAAACGGCTGTCTGTAGTTGAACTTAACTGGTTTGACTCAAACCCCTTTCACATTGCTAGGCTCCTGCAAGCTACATGTGAACTGAGGATAACTACGTCCAATAGAGTGCGCTGTGGAGCTCCTCAGCTCTTTTCCCATAAGCCTTTGCTTTATATCTCTAAGTAGTCTTTTTACAAAGAGTAGGTAATGACATAATGACTGCTCTATTGTTCTCTGGACAGAGACAGATAAAAAAAAGACCACATGGACAGAGCAATGACAAGAGTAATACATGACAGGAAAATGGGTTAATCAGTTTCAGCTTTCATCACACTTATCAGGTCCTGCAGATAACACTTACCCCTCTCAGGCCATAGCCAGTCTGAAAGAAGAACTGTTGTTCTCGCTAGCACTATCACAGAGGGTTAGTAAATTTACTGCAGTTTATGCTTATCTCTATGTAGTCTCATTACAATTAGTAGGTAATGATCGCTATATTGTTCTCTGGACAAGACGAGATAAAGATTAGACTAGACTCATAGAGCAATGATAAGATCAATACATGAAAGGATAAAGGGTTCATATTTTTCTGCACTGACGGGGGCTTTCCAACTTTCTTAACACTTATCAGGTTTTGCTGATAACACCTACACCTCTCAGTCTATAGCTGGCCTGGAAGAAGAACCATCAAACAATCCTCTCACAACTGGTATCATAAAGGGGAGGTCACTTTGCTGTAGTTGCTGCTTATTTTTATGTAGTCTCATTACAAATAGTAGGTAATGACAAAATGACTGCTTTATTGTACTCTGGATAAGTTTAGATAAGGATTAGACAAGACCGCTAGAGCAATAACAAGAGCAATACATGACAGCATAATGGGTTAATCTTTTTCTGAACTTGTTTTTTTTTTTCCGGCTTTCTTAACAATTATCACGACCTGCTGATAATACTTACACCTCACAGTCCAGAGTTGACCTGGAAGAATAACTGTCAAGCAATCCTTCCAGAGCTCACGGAGGAGAGTCACAGAGACCAGCCAGGAAATCATGTACATAAGGGAACATTAAAAATTATACTAAAAAATAAATAAAAGGAAATTCGCTTCTTATTCAGTTTTGTTCGGTGTCATATGACATTGAAAAAGAATAGGGGGACATGACTAAATATTGCACAATGGTTCCCTCTACTGTATTTTTGATTTGCACAATTTCATCGGAACCAAATAACGGTACCCAAAATGACGATATCATCAGGACATTGCCAGAAGGAGCCCTTAGTGCCCCAGAGGATGGCCAGGGGCCTGGCAAGTACAAAATACAGTAGTGTCTGGTCTGTAGCCACAGGGACACTGACTCCTTTTGGGCTAGTGGACATAGAGGATCCCAACTGGTATGGGTGGACAACCACTCAATGCATGATAACATAAGTTAGACTCTCTTCTGCTAATTGAAGAGTAGATGTTATAGATGGAAGGGCACAGAAGGAAGATACATTAGATGTAGAAGTGAGTGGTCCAGCGACTGGTCCCCCATACTCTTACAGGCAATGGAAAAACTGACACTGTTCACAATAGAGGAACCAAAAGAGCCAGCAGTGGAGGTATGAACCATCTTATCAGAGGTTTTGCAGCAGCCCAATCCTCATGTACTAGTGACACCTAAAGGCACCAGAGGATCTGCATGGACAGCACATACAAGTATGCTGAGGTGCCACACATCCATAAGTCAGGCACCAGTATCCAATAATGCTAGCCCTCTTGGAGAAGATGTAACAACTGCAGAAGAAGGCTGTGGGCAAGAGAAGGTACCG